>JBANCZ010001386.1:0-22095 GCA_037040025.1 Sphaerogastrella javana | reverse complement strand
AATTTGGACACGAAAACAAAATAACGTAATTTTAATAATAAAAAACATGAATCGATGTAAATGTAAAGAATAAAGTTTACCAATGATAAATACGCGCCACACGCAAGCGGCTTTCCTATTTTTCAAGTGTATATACACAAGTGTATACATAAGTAAGTGTATACATAAGTAAGTGTATATAAGTAAGTGTACATATAAGTAAAAGTATATATAACTGTGAACCCTAAGACTTTGCCTTGTTTTTACAGCTGCTCACAAATCATTGAATTGAACTGTAGATGCAACAAGTGCCCATACAGAGAGCAGCAGTAACAACAGCAACAACAGCAGCAGTAGTAACAACAGCAGCAGTAACAGCAGCAGCAGTAACAGCAGCAGCAGTAACAGCAGCAGCAGTAACAGCAGCAGCAGCAGCAGTAACAGCAGCAGCAGCAGCAACATCAATAGATCATTTGAACGCCGTGCGCTGCAAATCATAAATTACAGGCGCAAACAACAGGCGATGCCGCTGCGGCAGCTGCTGCCATGTTGCATGGAACGCATGCAGCACCGTTAGTTGACCATTTCGCATGGCTTTTCGGCCACAGAGCAGGGCAACACACGTCGTATGCTTAATCTGTAGGCATTCGCTGTCGCTGTCGCTGGTTTTGATGAAAGGCCTGCAAGCAAAGCTGATTAACGGCCGCACACACACAAAAACACACTCGCACACACATAAGCATACATACGCCCACACCTATACACACACTAGCATACAAACACACGCACACACACATCCAAAGCTATGGGCTGGATTGCAGCCAGATGTCTTCTTTTCACATGGCCGCATTGGCATTGGCATGCCAGGTCCATTAAATAGTTCGTGTTGCACTCGTTTCGCTATGGGACGCGCAGCACAAAACTCAGACTACGACTTGGCCACAGATTTCCGACTGAGACCCAGACCCAGACCCAGACCCACAGCCCAGACCCAGACCCAGAGCCATAGTCTCAGCCTGAATGCTGTGCTGCTGTCTGGGATCGGGGCAGACACACACACACACACACACACACACACATATGACAGCGTGCAAAATTTGTGCCCTTAGGCGCGTGTTATAGCTAAAACTCAAGAGCATCTACAACTACAGCAGGTAAAGCAAAAAGTAATCACAAAACTAAAACCAATTCTGTTCTGTTGCTTTGTAAAGAGAAAAAACCCCTATGCCATAATATCGACAAAATGAGCCAACGCCACTCTATGCCCTACAATTAAGGGCATATGTGTTCTATTTACTACAAAAATGTATACTCAATTTTATGGATTACCTCTCAGAATAGTCGAAAAATAATGCTATATTGGTGAATTTTATAATTCAATTAATGATATATACAAACTGAAGTTGCCTTTATTAATTTATACTAATATTAACTTTCCATACTTTCAAAGAGAGTATTTTATTTTAAAGGAATTTTTCAGACATCTTATGTAAATTTTTAAACCAATATTTTTATGCATTTGATCTATTTGAATGTTTAAAATATTTCATTAAAGCTAAATTTAATAAGATTTCTATTCGATTTCAGCTTATTTATGATCTTCAACATCTATATATACGAATATAAGGAATATAATGTTGGAATATGGGTGTGGCAACAAAGTAAGTACAACAAAACATTTCATTAGATTTTTGTTAGAATCGTATTTTTATATAATCCCCTGAAACGTTTCCTTCTTATTTAGCCCTAATTATTTAGCGCTTTTCCAAAAAAATCTAGAAAATTAGTTTAGGGTTATATATTTAGCTAGAAAACTATTAAGAAATTTTTTTGAAGTATCGTTTATGTATATCTGAAATCGATATGCAGCATAAGGTTGCATCTATCGATCGCATGCAGCTCTGTTATGATCTGCTAGTTGTCAGCAAATGCTGCATGTTGCTCGGGGCCCAATTGCAATTGCCATATATAATATCATGTCTGTATATATGTATATTTATATATTTTGGTATATATGTATATATATACACGCGTGTCTGTGCGATCAGACATATGCTTAAATTAATGTTTTATTAAACGCGCTGAGACTCGAGCGATTCATCTTCATTCATTTGCTGTTGCCAATGGCTATTGGCCAGAGACAGCGACAACAGCAACAGCCACAGCAACAACAGAGACTAGAGATACTCTAGAGTCTTGGCTGGCATTGCCAGGGTCTGTGCACATATGCTTTGCACATTGGGTGCTCAATACTCGGCGCATTTGCTGCTTAGTTTCAGTACAAACAGCCTGTTTCTTCGCTTGCCCCTGCCGCATGTTGTTGCTATTGTTGCTGTTGCTATTGTTGCTGTTGCTGTTGCTTTTGCTGTTGCTGTTGTTCTGGGCGCAAGAGTGCAAAGCGTTTTTATGCTAGCGATTATTACGCTTGATCCTAAAGCACCAAAGGGTCAATTGATGTTTGTGATGTTGCTGAATGTTGCCTGTTTGCCGACAACAGCAACAGCAACAACTACATCAGCCGCAGCAGCAGCAGCAACAACAACAACAGTTGTTGCCGTTTGCCCGCAATTTGCTTTGGAATCTTAAGCAGCGCGACGCTCGCATCACCATTTGCAATTTTTTCTTACAAATTTTTCCCCCTTTTTTTTTGTTTTTAACAATTTTTACATAGACGAATATCATTTTTTATCGCAAATTTTTCCATGCGCTCAATTGCAACAGCAACAATAGCCAATTGTTACACTGAATGCGTTGATATATCAATTATATCATAAAAAATATTTTAAAAAAATATAAAAATAATAATGTATGTATATATTTAAAATAATACAACAAAAATCTTTAAATAAAATATATTTATTAAAAAATTCAAAGTATATTATGTAACTTAAAGTATATACAAATTTATATATCGAAAATCTCTTGTAATAATCTTAATATAATTTAAAAAAAAAAATTTAAAAATTTATTGAAATTCCTTAAATATTAAACATTTTTTATATATTTATTGCTGCACACATTGTTGCCAAATTTCACTCGTTTAGTTAAGAACACCTACAACTTTCTTTTACCATAAGACAACTTAGTCTGTTTAAATTTCTCTCAGTGTTTTGGCATAGCCGAAAAAATTGCATTTCTTTAGTTTTATTCTTCGTTGTTTTTTTTTTTTTTTTTTTTATTTAGCTGGCTGCAAGCGTTGAAGCATCAGCAACATGAAAATTTAGACAACTATTTGCTGTAGGGCATTTTTCACTGTGTCGCTACGCTTGCCCTCTCGCTCTCTCTCCCTCTCTCCCTCCCTTTCTATCTCTCGCTCACTCTCACAGTCTATTTGTGGCTGTGGCAGACATTTGATATATCACTGCTGATATTCTTTTAGCTGCAGCTTATCAGCGTGTTGCTGTTGCTGCTGCTGCTGCTGCTGCTGTTGCTGTTGTTGTTGTTGGTGTTGTTGCTGCTGTTGCTTTTGTTGCTTGGGGCAGTTCACAAATTGCTGTCAAAAATATTTGGCTCTTTTGTTCTCAGGCTCGTTTAATATAGAAATTATTAAAAAAAAAAAGGAGAAGAAATGCTAAAGTTGGTCAATTACCGTAGCAACAGTTGCTGCTGTTGCTGTTGTTGGTGTTGTTGCTGCTGGCGGTAAAATGTGCATTTCGTGCAGCGATGTTTTGTTCTGCTGCCATTTTGACCCAGTTTGTGGCATGCAAATGCTGCTGCAACTTGGCATAATTATATAATAATAATAAATAATAAATAAACTAATATATATGCCCAAAACATTTTTGTAATGCTGCAGCTATCGTTATGGTTATCGTTATCGATAACAGGCGAGCTAAGCTCATGTTTTATGGCCTGACGGTGCCATATAATTATATTAGCATGATCTATGTCATTAAAGGAATTATACACTTGCCTCAGTCCCAAGTCTATGCTATATGTATATGTTGCAATTAGTGCAGCAGCAACATGCGGCAGTATGAGCAACAGCAACATGCGGCAGCAACTGTTGCATCTGTGATGCGACTAACCATTTGGCCAGCGGGCGTTTATGGCCATGACAGCGAAGGCCAAAACGACAGGCCATTATTGACGCCACTCGACACCGGACACACTGGACGCACTGCAGCCTATTGTTGCTGCTGCTGCCTTTGTCGTCGCAAATAGCAAAAACTAAAGCATCGACAGCAGCAGCAAATGTTGCATGCAAATTGTTGCTGTGTTGCGCCTAAACATGCAAAAATCGCCTGAACGTACAAAAATATATTGCAGCACAGCTCAAATGTTGTTACCGTTGCCCCTGTTGCCGCTGCTATTGCTGCTGCTGTTGTTGTCGTTGCTGCTGTTGCTGTTGCTGTTGATGTTGATGTTGTTGTTGTTCCTTGTAGTCTGTGGACTGCATCATGCTGGCAGGCAGTCATAAACACGCACTAATTGCAGCCATGATTTGTTACACACTGCATTAATGGCGCTCGCAAGCAACAGCAACAACAACAACAGCAACAACAGCAACAACAGCAACTACTGCAACCATTCAAACAGCAACTAAAATCAAAGCCTAATTGCCTATAAATGGCAGTTTTGTAGCAGCAACAGCAGCAGCAACACAAAATGTGGCGACAACAAACGTAAAGATTTCAGCAGCAGCAACATCTTGGCGACAACAGCAACAGCAGCAGCAGCAGTAGCTCTAGCAACAGCAACAGCAGGCAGCAGACGACTCAATGGCTTTGAAGCACTTGCCAGGCATTATGCCTTTTGATTTATAAACAAAAATTTAAGTAACAATACATAAATGCAGCAACAACAGCAAAGGCAGTCGCTGCTGCTTCTGCTGATGTTGCTGCTGCTGCTGCTGCTGCTGGCAGCTATGCAATTAGGCGCGAGATGGATGTCTGGCAGTTACAGTGGGGTGGTCCAGTATGTCGCCAGCAAGTCGATCGATATACAAATCGTTACGCTTGATCTCTCACTTGCAGCAGCAGCAGCAGCAGCAGCAGCAACAACAACAACCACAGCAGCAGCATCAGCAGCGAGAATGTTGCTCGCGTGGTCAGCGCCAATTACTTAGAGCATATCAATTATATGACTGTAAAAAAAACGAGCGTAGAAGCAAGAATGATACGCAGCAGCAGCAGCAACAACAACAACAACAGCAGCAACTATTGGTGGTGCTGCTGCTGTTACAAATGCAACTGCAACTGTTGCTGCTGTAATTGAACTGCGCGTATTGCAAATTATTATTTCTGTTGCATTTGCAATCGCATTGCCTACTGGAAATGTGCAAGCCATGCCCTCCGGTGCGTGCTGGGGCATTTCAACTAACTTGCAACGCCCCCTCCCCCTTCCTTGCCACATCTCTCTAGCTCCATGTGTCTCTTTCGCTCTCAGTGTTGCTGGTGTCTGTTTGCTGCGTATCTGCTCATATATGTTTTCATTACTTTTGCCCATTATGCGTGTACGTGACGCACAATTTCAAATTGGCAGCTTATAAGCGACCCTAGGTAGGACGTACTATAACTGCCACGCCCCCCTTATACCCCATGCATCCACACACAGAGAAGCCTTTGTCCAGTTTTCAGTGCTGTTGCTGTTGCTTTTCCTTGGCGCTTTTTGGCCCGTGTGGCTTGCGGCTTGCAACGCGCAGGCAATTGGCCACCAAAAGAAGACAGAGAACCAAAAACGGAGAGGCAGAGAGGGAGACTGAGTGGCAGAGTAAAACAGACAGTGAGATAGAGAAAGAAAGAGAGAGAGAGAGAAAGAGAGAGAGCCAAGGAGTTGCAGTCTTACGTCTGTTTGTGGCTTTTGTTTGTTGTTGAAGTTTACAATTTTAATGCACTGCCACTTGACTGTTGACAGTGCAACACGACGACGACGCATTTGTGTGTGTGTCTATATGGGTGTATATATATATGTGTGTGTGTGAGTATTTGTGCATATATCCGTCTGTGTCAGGCTATATTGATTTTATGCGCATTGCTCTGGTATTACTGCTGCTGTGGCTCAGATCATCACCAACAGCAACAACAGCAACAACAGCAACATTGTCAGCTGCTGCTGCGGCTTTTAACTCATTTCGCACAGACAGACAGACAGAGACAGACAGACAGATAGATGGGTAAAAATGAAGGCAAAGAAAATGCAATTTAAATATTGCATATTTAAATCAGCTGCAGCAAATGTGAAATGTCAAAGAAAGACAAACATAAAAGAAGAGCAACAAATGTGCAATATTGAATTAAAAGCGCAACGAATTTATGACCAAGACAAACAAGCAACAGAGTTGGCTTAATGTCAATGCTCAATTCATTAAGAAATATATAAACTGTAGCAAATTAATGCTCATTAAGTGTGAAGAAGAGTAGGGTATGCACAGCCTATATGAAGGTGCATAAAGTGGTTCAACTTTAGCTCAAGCAACTTTGTTCAAGTTTTCATTTTTGTTACAGGCAACAAGCAACACAAATACCCTAGAAAAAATGTTTTATAATATTTATATATACATACTATAAAAGATCAATTTAATTTAAATTAGTATTGAAGCTTTTAAAATTTAATATATTTAAATCTATCAAAATTTTGGCTTCTCCTTGGCCACAAATCAATGCAATTTGTTTAACAAAATAAATATATTTTTAGTGGCATTATGATTTGATAAAACTTATTCTATACCTAGCATATACTAAAAGTTTCTGGAAGACAAGCTGCTTTTTTATAGCAAAATATTTGAAGAATTTGGACTCTTAGTTCAAGCCATTATGCCACTTGTATTACGAGCAGCACTTGAAACGTGGCTATGCAACATGAGTTGCGTATTTAGTCACAGACTAAGTTTAGTAAGTGGCTCTAGGTGCCGCTTTAACTTACAGGCCGCAGCTATTAATCGCCTAGTCTGTAGGCTGAAGCCTGTTGCAGTTGCTGTTGCTGTTGTTGCAGTTGTTGCATTTGCTATTGTTGCTGTTGCAGCAATTGTTGCTGCTGACGTACCAAAACTCATTGCCAGGGATCTCTGTGACTCGTTGCAGTTAACTGAATATGATTGAAGTACTAGCTGCAATTGTTACTGCTGCTGCTGTTGCTGTTGCTGTTGTTGCTGTTGCTGTTGCTGTTGTTGCTGTTGCTGTTGCTGTTGTTGCTGCTGCAATTGTTATTGTTGCATCTGAGTCGTAACGAGCTGGCATCTATCATGGCCATATCAAACTGGCATCAAACAATTTCAAATGGATCGAATGAAAAATCAACTGGCGTTCGAAATGGGCAAGCCAATTGTAGGCCCACAGCAGCAGCAGCAACACCAACAACAGGAACTGTTGCTGCCTGTGACTGTTGCTGCTATTGTTGCTGTTTTGTATGCAGCAAGCGAACGTGATCTGTTGCCTAACAGCAATTTCGAGCTGCTAGATATCGCTCCAGAACAAAGTGGCCAAACGCGCAGCGACAATGTCGCAACGCACAGGAGCAACAGCAACAGCAACAGCAGCAACAGTTGCTGTTGCGGTTGTCCAAAGTCAATGATTGAAATTCTAAGAGCAACTTGTTGCTGCTGCTGTTGACCTTTTCGCATGAGCATCGCATGCTGATGATGAATGCACTCTCTGCCGTGCAACAGCAGCAACTGCTGCAGCGACATCAACTAGCAACAGTTGCTCAGCTGTCAGTGTGCACAGCTCGTCATGGGCAATTTAAGTAGAAGTGGAAAGAAAGGTTTTCGGCTGCACACACACATCCAGCAACAGCATCAGCAACAGCAAACGTCATCGACAACATCAGCAGCAGCAGCAGCAACATCGATGAGAATGCCAAAGTCAAAGCCAAAAGCAAATACGCCACGGATAATTGCGCTCAGCGTCCCAAAAAACAAACAGCAAGAACAAAATCAGCCATAGAACATGCCATAGACATAAGAACAACAATAACAGCAACAACATTGCCAGCAACAACAACAACAGCAGCAACAACAAACTAAAGTTCGTCGTCGTCGTTGTCGCAACGTGGAATTTCGCAGCAGCATGGAAATTTGTTCGATTCCTTGTCGCTAGTTCTTCTATTTCTTCTTGCTGATGTTGTTGTTGTTGTTGTAGATGTTACAGTTGTTGTTGCTTTTGTTGTTGTTGTTGTTGTTGCAAGAGCAGTTGTTGCTGCTGTTGCTGTGTGTCGTTTGCCAGCAGTTTGTTCTGTTTGATTTCTATTTGATTTGATTTCAGCGGCAGCACCAGAAACACACTGCAAGAAATTGATCTAAAAAACGTTAGATCGATAACGATAATTTAAAAGATTGATAAATAAATATTCTTAATATTATTTTTTACAAAACTACAATGTAATTATAATTTCTTGTCATATTGTTTTAAGTTCCAAACCTTTGTCTTATATGAAGAGGGCTTTCGCGTTGGAAAAGGGGCTGAAAAAATATCGATATACATCGATTCTTCTAGTTATAATTTTACTGTAATTAAATTTTTAATATTAGAAGATTTAAATGTATATGTATTTGTTATTGTATTGTGACAATGTTGCTGTTGATGTTGCTACTTACACTTCGTTTGACCGGCAGCAACAGTTGCTGCTGTGTTTAAGTTATTCAAATGTCTTGGTGGAAGTTCTTTGACCTCTCCGCGTGCCGTGTGACGCAGTCGCAGTTGCAGTTGCAGTTGCAGTTGCAGTTGTAACTGCACATGCGCAACCTCGGTCTGCCACCCCCGACAGCAGCTTGCCCCATGCCTCATGAGCTGCCATTCCGTTTGGCAATTTTGCAGTTTTACTAACTTGCAACAGCAACAGCAGCAACCGTCGCGTCGCCGGGAAATGCGATTGACGGTAATTGGTTGACGTTTGTCTTATTTAAATTTGTTTTCTTTGCCTTGTCTGCCTCTTACTCTCTCCCTCTCTCCCTCTTTCCTCTTCTTTCTCTCTCTCTCTCTCTCTCTCTTTCTCTCGCACCCTTTCGCTCTTACTCTTGCACGCTCTCATGCCTGCCTCCGTGTCTTCTTCATGAACTTACCTTGAAACGATGACTCCTACTTTCTTATACAGCTTGCAACACATGCTATGCACGACCATAAAACTTTCGATAGGCAAATGCTGTCGATAAAATAATATTAATATGTGATTAAAAATTGTAATTTGTGAGCTACAATGTCTTCCATTAAGATTTGATATTTCCAATAAGCAGATTTAGAAATCGTAGATTCTATTAATTTGTATATTAAGCGATAAATATCGTCAGTAAATAAAATTATCGATAGGCCGGGAAATTGTCGATCTGTCATTCCAGCGAATTTGATTGAGAATTTATTAATATACTATATATACATATATGCATATTTATAGGGTATTTGCTGTGCCATTATGTTAATTATTTTGGTATTTTGTAGGGTATTTTTGTTGTTGGTTTCTCAGCGCCTGGCGTCGTTGTAGTCATTGCAGTCGACGTGCAGCTTTAATTGAAATGAAATGAGTTTCG
Organism: Sphaerogastrella javana; assembly: GCA_037040025.1. Taxonomy (NCBI): domain Eukaryota; kingdom Metazoa; phylum Arthropoda; class Insecta; order Diptera; family Drosophilidae; genus Sphaerogastrella; species Sphaerogastrella javana. Next base: position 12,656 of record JBANCZ010001386.1, on the reverse strand, counting down.
TTTCGATTTGGTGTTCTAGGAATTTGTTGGGTTTTGATTGTTTTCTTGTAAATTTGAATGATTATCGAGGCAACATGGCAGCACAGTTGCCACAGTTGCAACAGCAACAGCAACAGCAACAGCAATTGCAACAACAGTTGCCACAGTTGTGCAACATTGAATAAACAAACATAACAACAGCTAGCGATAGAGTGAGTGAGGGAGAGAGAGAGAGATAAAGAGAGAGAGAGTGAGACAGAGAAGTCGTCGACCTATGAGGTAATTGCAGCAACTCGACCCAAAGTCAAAGTCAGCGTCAGCTTCAGCCTCAAAGTCAGAGACCCTGACTTAGACCCTGGCTAAAAGTGAGTAACTAGCTAGTGAGTGTGCTTAAACTCCCGCTCTTCTCTCTCTCTCTCTCTTTCTCTTTGTCTTTATTTGCACGCTGCTTTATGCGTTCTGGGCAATTGAACCATGCGCACTTTTTTCAGCTTCTTCTTCTTCTTCTTCGTCTTCTAATTGTATTCCATGTGACGCGGAAGCGTCTTAGAACTGGGCCAGGACTACATTGGGGCTAGGCAAAGTGGGAGGCGTGGCAGCCGCACAGACGCTTGTCGAGGATGAAGTCAATTTGTTACCGCTATGCACAGCTCGCATATTGAAGCATATATCTATGTATATGTATATATGTATATATATATATCGTTGTATATATATCGCGATAAAACTCGCTCTGGCACGCTAAACGAAACTCAAGCACTTCCTCAACTTCGCAGCGAGACAAGCACTAAAAAAAAGAAGAAAACGTTTAAATAAACATATTGAGCGACTGATGCCAATGCAACAGTGAGGCAGAGGCTGCGACTGTGGGGGAAGAGGGGTGTGGCAGTGGGCGTTTGACTGTAGAGTGTAGCGTAGCAAGTTCAAGATTGAAACCGAAACTGATGCGTAGTTTAGGGCGATTTACACAGTTTAAACAGACGGCGATACAAATCGCCGGCCACATGAAACCCGCTGATACCCAGAAAGACGCAGCAGCAACACTGGCAACACTAGCAACACTACATGTTGCAGCAACAGTAGAAGCAGCATCAGTTGCTGGTGCTGCTGCTGCTGCTGCTGCTGCTGCTTTTGCCTGTTGCAACTCTAGTCGCAGCGGATGAGGCAGCTGCGGCTGCCACAGCTGCCATTTGGCGGTTCTGTTGCAGCTTCTCTTCCTGTGTGCCATAACTGTAGCAAATGGCCAAGCAACATGCAGCCTGGCTGCATTAAAGCTAACGCTGCCTAGCTACACTGCAAGGAATATTTCTGGCATTGAGAAATCAATCAAAATAAAGCTCAAATAATGCGGCCATTACAAGCTTAGATTGAATTCATTTTCATTCGAAAAATCATTGAAAAATGCAAATATTTTTGCTGCAAAAAAAATTATAGCTGTTCTGTAAAGTATTAACCCCGTTTCTTGCTGTGTAATGCAGCTTAGCTTAGATTATGTTCTTTGGCATTGTTTTTGTTTTTCCATTTAGCGTAGGCGTCTGCTGCTGCTGCTGCTGCTGCGGCAGATGCTCTTAGAGCTTTTAGGTCTGTAGCAGGAAAATGTTATAAATTGCACATTTGATGAGCAGAGAAACGTTTATGGTTCTACGTACAGCGGCAGAGGACAACAACAACAGCTCTAGCAGCAACATCAGTAACAGCAACAGCAGCAGCAGCAGCTACATCAGCAGCATCTACAGCTGTGTGCAAGAAAAGATGCAGAATGACAGAGAGAGTAAGCCAGAGAGAACTGTGTGTGAGTGTGAGTGAGTCTGAGTGTGAATGTGAGTGTGAGTGTGAGTGTGAGTGTGAGTGTAAGTGAGAGGGAGTGTGAGTGCCAGTTGAAGTTGGCATTGTGGCTTGGAGTTGCCTCGTTGCCTTTTAGCGCTTGCATGTCGACTGATTAATTGTGCCAGCGTCATAAACGTGATGATATCGCAATGTAAGCGCATTTTTCATGTTATTCAATTCGTTGCCGCCAGCTGCTAGAAGAGCAACAACAACAGCAACAATAACTATATAGAGAGAGAGAGAGAGCGTTAGAGCTGAAGCTAAAGCGATCGAATTGCTCTCTCAACATATTTGCATAGCATTTTTGCAGCCAAAAAAACAAAAGACTTCGGCTACAAACTTGAACGACTGAGTGCAACGTTTTTGGGCCTGTTTTGAGCCCCAACATCAAATACTAATAACAAACATTAACGCAATTGTGTTGTACTCCGCCTGTTCGTATACGCACAAACATATAATTAGATAGTTAGCATATGCCTTTCCGCATTCGCTTTAATGCCTTATGCAGATTTAATTCTTTGCCCAAATGGGCAACACCAACAAACGCAAAATTGTGCGCCAGGTGTCGATTGCTCTCCATTTTTGGGCTGGGGGGAGGCCAGCAGGTGTTGTTGCTGTTGTTGTTCGTCTCATTGTCTTAGAGCAGACCCCTCTATTGAGCTCAGCAGGAAGCATTTGGCATGTGTTCATAAATTATGAACTGTGTTCCAGGTGCCAGAGTCTATGCCTGGAAATCATTTTTAGTTTACACAAATTGCGCAGTTTTTTTTTGTGTTGTTGTTTTTGTTTTCCTCACAGATTTTTCCAGTGTCTCGGCTATTACAGTTTTTCACCTGTTGCTGTTGCTGCTATTGCCAATTTTGGTAAGAGCCAGTTTAATACAATTTGCGCGTCAAAGTGTTTAATCAAATCAGTTTTCAGCATTTATTTGCTATTAGCTTGGACTTAATTGTGCTGAGTGCAGAGGCTACAGTCGGGTGTATGTGTATGTTTGCACATATCGATTAACTTTAATATGTGCCATAGTTAAACGCTGCTGTTGCGTAGGCTTAAATGGTCTAAAATGCACTAAATCTGTTTAATTAAATCGTTTATTTTTAGGAAAATTTACAGAGTATTCAAGCAACATGAATATGTAAAGGCCATAGGCTATTCAATAAGCTCAGATCTTGAGTTTTTGTTTTAAATATTTAATCCACTGTGTAGAAAAGTGTAAGATACTTTTTCCGCTTTATGTCAGCTATAGATTGTCGCACTTCCTGAAAGCTATAGACCATACTTACTATTATCCATAAAATGCATCCTCAACAAAGCTTTAATTGCATACCAACCATTTCAAATCAACTTCAATCATTCCTCCAATTCATTTAAGACTTTATGGTCTATAATTTAGCAATTTACTGTAAGCACCGTCACATATATATTAAGCACAATTTAAACGCCGATTGTCATTTATCTAGAACAAATAGATATAGTTGGACTTGCATTGCATTTCTTGCTTTTTTTTATAGCGCGATCAAGTTTGAGCTTAATTGTTCAAGCTGTTCGGAATGCAACCAGAATCGTTGAATAATAGCAATGAATCCCGTTGCTACGCCCACACAGCCCACGAATCTTTACAAATAGGTTAGAGAGGGAGAAAGAGGGAGAGAGAGCCCGAGACAGAGAAATATTTTGCATATACAATTTGATATATTCTGAGACACATTTATTAGACACAAATCGAATGTAGTTTATAGAATAGTTATATAATATATAATATATATATATACTCTATATATATATATATAAACATATATATATATATATATGTATACATACATGTGTATCTATATATGATCGTAAGCTATATAATAAGCGATAATCAATTGTAATAACTAAAATGTACACACTAAACGACTAAAACGCATGCGCCACAGACAGACAGAGACAGACAGATTCTGGCTCGCTGTCTGAGCTTTAACTATGGATATATATGGTATATATATATATATATATTTATATATATTTATATAGTTTATTGTAATTATATAAGTTTTGCATAATTCGAAACAATTATGAATACAATTACAAACGAAAATGACAATCGAAAACGCGCACAACGAACAACAATTAAAAATTATGAGGAGCATAAATTCAGTTACAGCTAATTTTAATAACATTTTGCTTGTTTTGTTCTTTTTCTTGTTGTTGTTGTTCTTGTTGTAGTTGTCGTTTGTTTTGCTTCTAAGTATATATAATATATATAATGTTCGATAATATTGCTTAGCTATAGTATATATAGGCATATATACTCTGCATATATATCTCTCGCTTTGCTTCGCTTCGTTTCTGTATATATGATATTTCTCATATATATTTCTTTTGTTCATTTTTGCGCAGCTTTAATGCAAATGTCGCGCTTTAAGCTGCTTGCACTTAAAGCATTGCTCAAACTTGCGTGCTTTAAGCTTCTTTTCGCAAGCTTTACAAGCTTTAAGTTACTTTATGCTTCGAAACTTTGACTTTGACTTGAAGCTGTCTTCGCTCTAGAGCTTTTAAAGCTTGCTCTTCGTTTTGTTTTGTTCTTTTTTTTGCATTTTTTTCTTTAAAGTGACTTGCAAGCGACTTTAGGTATTTTTTTTTATAAACAAAATGGCTTTTTTTTAATGCATAAAATATTCATTTAAAATTGTTAATTTTATGCCGCTTTGTATCGTCTTGTGTATTAACTAAAAGTGTCGCATTGTTTAAAAATTAAATTAAGCAGAAACATAAAATTAAAATCACAATTTTATAGACTTGATGTGGTTTTGTTATTGTTGTTGTTGTTGTGTGGGAGCAGTTACTGTATGGATGTGTGTGTGTGTGTGTGTGTGCGTGTGCGTGAGTGTGTGTTGTGTGTGTGTATAGGTGTGATGCTGCTGCTGTTTTTCCACTGTTGTTGCTGCTGCTTCTATTCCATTCGTCCTGGCTGCTAGTCCAAATTTTCCTTGTGCTTTTCTTCTGCTTTAGACATGGCGCATTGGTGAAAGCTGCAAAGCAGAAAGTGAGGCAGGCAGGCCGAAAGGTAGTGGTTGGTAGGGAATAGAGAGGGATGGAGGTACAGGTATGGGTATGGAAGAGAGGTAGGCAGAAAGAGAGTTCGAAATTAATTTATTTTGTAGCTGCACGAATTTAATAAAGCCCAAAAAGAAAACAAAACATACACAAATAAAAAAATAAAGACAATCACAAGGCAGCACGATTTGCATTGCTGCCACGCCCCCCTGCCCCCCTGCATCTATAGCTGCATTAGTTAGCCTACCTGCAGCGAGCACACACAGCGTGCAGTATTGAATGTTTGTTGTGGTTTGCTGTTGTTTGCTGTTGTTTGTTGTTGTCTGTTTTGTTGTTTGTTTGTTGTTGTTTGTCGTTGATGGCAGCTAAACGATTTGGCAACGAATCTTTTAACACTCGGCACATTCTACTCCTCCAATCCTCGCTTCTTGCTGCTTACTAGCTACTGATGCTGCTTCTCTCCTTCTGCTGTTGCTTCTCTCCTTCTGCTGTTGCTCTCTCCTGCTGCTGTTGCTTCTCTCCTGCCGCTGCTGCTGGTGCTTTTTCTTTCTGCCCTTTGCTCCTGTGCTCTCTCGCCAATCCTTTACTCCTTCCACTTAGAGATACAGCGTCGCCTGCTGCCGCTGATCAAAATGATGTATATAGAGTTTCTTTTTCGATTTCTCCTTCGATGGCCGCAGATCCCATACCAAATTCGATAGACTGCGCGGCCTGGACAGGCGGCGTGTCTTCTTCTCCGGCAGCTTTTGTGAATCGCCGGAAGTGCGTCCGCCACTGCGTGAGGAGTCCAATGTGCCCTCACGCGGATTATGATTATTGTTGTTGTTGTTGTGATTGTTGTTGATGTTGCTGTTGCAATTGTTGCTGCTGGAGCTGCGGCTGTGACTGTGACTGTGATGCGACAAATATCCATGGGCATTCAACATGCTGCCGCCACATTTGAGCACCACATCGGGCGGCGTCTGTGCGCCACCACCACCACCAACAGCTGCTGCTGCGACTTTGGCTTGCGCTGAGATCGTTGGCGGCGTCATGCATCCTCCGCCTCCTACTCCTCCTCCTCCTGCTGCTGTTGCGTTGTTGCAGCCACTGTCCGGCGTCAGCTGCAGACTGCTGAGACTTTTGTATCTATTTAGGATAGAAATTGTTGGAACACGTTAAAAAAAACTGTTAGTGTCACTGTTACTGTTACTGCTACTGTTACAGCTACTGTTACTGTTACTGTTACTGTTTGCTGTCGTCTCATTTGCACTCACCTGATATGAAAGAGCGGCGACTGGGGCTCCAGTGACTCCTTGAGCGGCAAATGATTGTTGGGCGTCAGCACCTTGCCATGGTGTGCGTGTGTGTGAGCATGTGTGTGTGCGTGATGAGATGCGTGTACATGGGCATGATGAGCATTGGAAGCTGCTGCTGCAGCTGCAGCAGCAACAATTGCTGCCGTGCTGTTGTTGTTGCCGTTGCCGTTGCCGTTGTTATTCGATTGCTGCTGCTGCTGCTGCAGTTGCTGTTGGCTATGACTCTGCTGTGTGTGACTGTGACTGTGACTGTGACTATGGCTGTGACTGTGACTGTGACTGGAGTTGCCATTGCTGCTGCTGCCGGCGCTGTGCGCATTCTTGATATAAAGCTTTGGTAGTGTGGGTCGCTGACGCTTCTCGGCGGGCTTCTTGCCCGGTATCGTCTCGATGGGTGGTGGAATGGGCTTGATATCCTCCTGTATATGGCTATGATGATAGTGATTGATCAGCATGGGCGTGCCATGATGATTGTGATGTGACTGATGTGTTGAATGTGACTGATGCTGCTGCTGCTGCTGCTGCTGCTGCGATGACTGCAGCTGCTGTTGTTGCTGCAGCTGATAGTGACCATTGCTGCTGCTGTGCTTATTCGACTCCAGGCTGCTGTAGTTGTTGTTGTTGCCACCAGAAGCAGCTGATGTTGCTGCCGGCGCTCGTATCAAGCTGCAATAGTTGCCATTGCCGCTGCTGTCCGTGTGATGTGATTTCAGCGTAGGCGACTCACAGATCGGCTCGAAGCGTGATAGACCCTTGGAGAGAGGCGTCAGGCCACGCACATAGTCATAGATGTGATCGATATCGTTGTACTCCTCGGCAATTTCGCTGCTGCTCAACACCTGCTGCTGCTGCTTTGACCATGAATCACAGCTGGCGCTCTTGCGCAGCACATAGCCGCTCTCGGCCAGGCCACTGGCCATTCCCGCTGCAGAGGGCAGCATGACGACGGGCAGCTTATTGCCATGGCCATTGCGACTGCTGAACTTGGAGTCCTTCTTCTCCTTTTCGCTCAGCTTGAGATCCACCACCTGGAGGCGATCGCGTGCATCCGCAAGCAAACGCTGCGCCTTGTCCAGAAAGCGTGTGTACTCAATGAAATGCTCCAGCTGCTCCATGTTCTTGGCACGCTGTAGCTTGATCTTCACATTGAGGGGTACTGGCACCAGATCCGTATCCTTCTGCAGCGGCAGCGCGAACATACGATCGATCTCCACGCAGCCCAGCAGACGCAGCTCGGGCACAAAGGGTTGCTTCAAACCCTTCGGTGCGCTGCCATGCACGAGTCTATGGCGTCACAGAAAGCAGGCGAAAGAGAGACAGAGAAAAAGGAGAAACAAGTATAAAGATATTAATATATAGTAGTTATATTACAGAGAGGTAGATCATTTTGCAGACAGAAAAATGAGGTTTTACCTTGACCAAGTCAACAATACACCTTTCAAACCTTCAACCCTCGATCTTTTCACTCACCTTACTATAACTGGCATTCGTTTGAGCAGCAGATTCTTGACCGTATGCACTCCACTGATGCTGTCCTCCCGGGCGATGGGTGAGAATTTGGCTTTGGTATCGAGCGGCAGATTGATAATCTCATCTTTGATGTTGCGGCACTGCAGGTACTTGCCATTATCATTCATTGTGGTGAGCAGTTCACCCGCATGTATGGTGCGATTTAGTTGCTGGCAACGGAACGTCTCCCTGACCAAGACGCGGGCATTGCGACGGCGTGCCAATTCGAGCACAGAGTCAATGCAACGCGTGGAACGACCATCCTCGCTGAGCAGCTCAAAGTAGCCCGTGTAGGTTTCCGGTATGAGCACCTTGGCACCCACATTGGTGGGTTTACGTCCCTCCTTGATCTTGATGGGTTGCGCCAGAATCTGATATTTTTTGCCGGCGCTCAGGAACAGCGCTGTACTCTGCAGCGATGGGGCTGAGAGTGTTGGCACGCCGAGGGTTTGGTGTTGTCCTTTGAGAATTTTGGCAACTGCCGGTAGCGGTTGTTTGGAGAAGTCGCGCAAATAGACGGGCGTGGCATCGCCCCCGAAACGGGACGCTGCCAATATGATTTGGCCATCAGTGGCGGCCATGTCGCGGTTAAAAAACGATAACAGTTTGCTGCGCGCCAATTGTACATTAAATGAGAGTAAATTTCATTGGACTGGCTCCCCTCTTTGTTCGCCGCCCACTGCACCCTCTTCTTGCTCCTGGTCCTGCTGTTGCTGCTGCTGCTGTCCTTCGTCTTGTTCTGAATCGCTGCTTGGCTCACTCTCTGGCTCGTTGGCGTTCAACTGATCCTCGACTAGCTCCAGTGCCCGACGCTTGGCCAACTCCTTTTGACGCAGTCTCAGCAATTGGGCTCCACGGCTGCAGCAGGCGTGCGCTATTTGCTCCTCCTCAGCCAACTGATAGGGATTGGGGGGTTGTTGTGAGGCTCTTGGGTTAGGATTTGAATTGGAATTGGAATTGCTGTGCTTCTGGCTCGGATTCTCTCTGTGGCTCAGCAGTCGCGTCGATGTCTGCAGCGCGTAGTTGAGATACTGCATTCGGTTTGCTGCTCGTCTCACGCTGGCCACAGTGTGCAAATTATTTCCCCGTTTAGCTTTAATTGCTGCTCAGAGCTTTAGCCTTTGGCTCTTCTGATGCTGCTGCTGTTGCTGTTGCTAATATGCACTGCAAGAAATAGAAGAGTGTATAGAAGTGTGTTAATGCAACAAAGTCGTAGAACCAATTAAAGGGTTGCATACATGTTCTTTTTAATGTCTAGTCCTAGAGCTAATCAAAATGAGGCTATAAAAGCAGCGGTAACTTATCAGTTAACCAATACATACACACACACACACACACACACATACATACAGTTATAGTTATTTATGAGCCCATAAACTTGAGCGTATAGGTATCATATATTTATATCGAAATCTGATGACGATAATGCCATCAAGTCCATTAGGCTAGCACGAAATTCGAGCAGACGCCGCAGCACATGCAACTCTTTCGACTTTCGGCTTTTCAGCTTTCCGCTATCATCTTTCAACTTGGCTTTTGCCATTTGGAATTTTTGGTATTTTGTATCTAGCAATTGGCAATGGTTGCGGCCATTAGCAATAAGCCAGGCCAACAAATGGCCAAGACATTAAAAGTACTTAAAGGATATTTGCATATTTATGAGCTCACCCCATATACTACTAGAATCTGAGAAGAACAGCAGAGTGGAGAAGAGACAGAGTGCTGAGAAGAGAGTACAAAGAAGATGAGAAAACAGGGAAGAGCGAAGAGGGAAGAGGGAAGAAAGAATAATGAAGAAAGAAGAGAGAAGAAAGGTGAAGAAAAGTGAAGAAAGAAGAGAGAATAGAGAGAAGAGGAGTCTCTAGAATAGAGAAGAGTGAAGAGGAGCAGAAGAGAAAAAATCTGTAGGTAGATTTTATTGAAAAGAATCTGGGGTAGTTCAAACTGTGCTGGCGCCATCTAGCGTACGATTAACCTAGTCTACAGCTCGACTGCAGTCTGTAATATCTATTACTTTTTCTTTATTAGTACAGCGTTGAATTTCGGTGAGTAGCATCAAGTTTTGAGCCTAAGACGGGGTCGTGTGTTGCACTTTATGGTAGGCGCATATGCAATTTCTAATGGCTTTAACGGGCACTTCAGCAAATTTACGAGCCATTTTGATAGGTAAAAAGCATTTTCCGAAACAAATTCTTAACGTAAGGAGGTAAAAAAAAAGCTCAGAAAGGCATTAAACGCAAAAGTAATAAACATACATTTCGTGCAGCGCAAAACTAATTGAAAAACTCAACTTAATTTTGTTTGTTTAGTTTTATTATTATTATTATGTATTTTTTTGTTGTTGTTAATTTATATTGTTTGCAGTTTAGTTGCAGCTGTTTGTTGCCAATTAATTTCAGGCTAGAGCAAAGCGTCGATAACAACAGAGCGACAATTAATTTTCCGCATGGAAAGTGCCTTACACTTTTCCTAAAGAAAGAGCAAAAAAAAAAAAAAAATATATATATATATATATAAAATAAAGAAAAAAATAAAACTAAGGCATTTTCCTCCAGTAAATTCTCACGCTTTGTTAACTTAGGTGGAAACGTGACAATTTCCACTTCGACTACTGGACAAAAATTGATGCCACTTGCGAGTCGTTGTCGAGCATGGTATTGCAGGCAGCTGAGGAGGTTGCTCGGTCAGGGTATATACAGAGTCTGAAGTCTGGCGTATGTAGTCTAAAGCTGGGCCGCTGTCTGGAGCATTGGCTAACCTGATCCCCTAGATCCCCATTGGCTTGGCTTCCTGGCGCGTACGTGTCTGGAAATTTTTAGTTACCTCTCTGTAGCTTCAGCTAAACCATAGCTCTACATCTCCACTAGCTTCGCTTACCGTCTCTACTTCCCCTCCATGTTTAGCTCTTGCGCTGTGTCCAAGAGCATTTTTTGTTCGCTCTCGCTTGACACAGTTTCCATTTGTATTTAGGTTTTAGTAGTAGCTGATTTTCATTGAAAATGGCTTAATTAATTTTAGCGTGGCGCCCCTCGACTTGGCCTCAAAATGTGGCACACAACAGGGCTACTACCACTGCCACAACTGAACTGAGCACAGCTGCCACAAGCCATCGCCAACAGCATATCCCTGGCAACACTTAACAACTTCCTGTGCGGCACAAGCACAAAAAAAAAATACAAAAAAAAGTAACAAAAAAAAAACTCATTTAACTTGTAGCTGACACGTCGAAGAAGCCCCACAAAAAACCACTTTACTTTATATTATTTTGCTTTCAATGCTATACCCTACAAACATAAATTTCAAATGGGCCACAAACCAGCGACATCTAGTTGCAGCAAGAAAAAACTGCCATATAGTATATATAGAGAGTATGGAAGACAACGTAAGAAATGAAACTATTGAGATTGCTGTAGGGTATTTGTTTTGTCGGTGGTGCACGACTCGACGGCATATTTTAATAAGCAAAAACAGAAAAAATGGGGGGAGAAAAAAAACTTGCAATAAACATGAAATCCTTTTGAAAGCTGAACTCAAGTTGCCAATGACGATGACGCTGAGGCCAGAGCATGACGCTCTGCTTGGATATTGAGGAGGATGAGCATGACGTTCGTTTTTTGTATAGGTGTGAGTGTGAGTGTGCCGGCGTATGTGTGTGTATGTTGAGTGTCCTCTGTTAGCAACTCGGACTGTTGCTATTTCCTGCCTGACACCAGCGGGGGCGTGCTGCCAGGGGGGCGGGGGCCTAGCAAAAGGGGTTGCTCAACAAAAGACCACAGGCAAAAAACACTTGAACAAACGAGACGACAGACGACGACGGACGACGACGGACGGATGACGACGGACGGATGACGACGACTTGTGTCTCAATGCGAAACCTAAAGGAAAAGTGACAACCTGTACCCCCTATGCCCCCCTCGCTGCGCTTGGACTGCGGTTTATGACTATGAAATATGAAATATGTAACCCAAGACACAGACAACAACAAACAAACAACAACAATCAACAGCAAGAACAACTACAACTACAACAACAACAAGTTGTAGCACAGGCAAAGGAAGCCTGCTGCATAATGAGATACACCAAAAAAACAACAACTTGCACCTAAGAAAAACGAAACGGAAAGCAGCAAAAGCAAAAGTTTTCTATTGAACAACACGAACTGGAAATGCTCTAGCATAGTTAATTCATTAAAGTGAACTTAACTGTGATACACAATAGACAAGTCAGAAATATTTCATTATTATGACAAACAATTTCTTCTTATTCTAATGTCATTTATTATGTTTGAAGAAACCTTTCAATTATTATTTTTCTCATTGAAAAAAGAAAGTTTTCCTATTGAACAAAACGAACTGGAAATGCTCTAGCATAGTTCTGTCTTAAAAGTGAAATTCACTGTAATAAATACAATAGAAAATACTGCAGAATTTCTATAATACAAAAATCAAAGTTTTATTATTCTTATATCATTTATTCTTATATAATTTATTATGTTTCAAGAATTTGTCAAATTATTGTGTTTCCCATTGAAAAACAATTGAAGAATTTGTAAACTAGTTCAAAATTGTTTCGCTTGCATATCTTATGCTACATTATTCAATTTATTCATATAAAAAACAAATTATAAATGCTCAATGAAGTTTCATTAAAACATTATTTGAAGCCTGTAAAACTGTAGTAATTTCGACTAGAGAAAAAACTCCATGAACCGGTTCAAAATGCATTCCATTGCACATAAATTGAGTCTTGGTCTTGGTTTTAGTCTCTGTAAATGCTGCTAAAAAGTTAACAACTGCAACGAGCAGTAAATTTGCGAAAACTATTAAAAAAACTGCAGTCAAAGTGCCATTGAGGGGGTCTCCAAAGTTTTTTTTTTTATTTTTTGTTGTATTAAAAATGGAACTAGTTCCAACTGTCGACTTTGTTTGGTCATAAACAAAAGCGTTAGCGTAAACAGAGCAAGAGTGAAAAGGAGATAAAGAGAGAGAGAGAGAGAGAGAGAGA
>JBANCZ010001385.1:0-22102 GCA_037040025.1 Sphaerogastrella javana | reverse complement strand
ATAGATAGATAGATAGATAGATAGATAGATAGATAGATAGATAGATAGATAGATAGATAGATAGATAGATAGATAGACAGATAGATAGAAAGATAGAAAAATGAAAAAATATATCGAAAGATTTATGTAAAGATACATTAACAAATAGAAAGATAAAAAGAAAGATTTTTAGATAGATAGATAGATTGATAGATGAAAAAGTTAAGCCGATATATGCAGATAAATAGATTGAATGATAGTCACTCCTACTGATTGATACAGCAATAACGAGGTAGATTGAGTGAGTGATTAAAATTCAGATAGATATGCCAACTGGCATTTAAGTAAATATTAAATAGACAGATTAGCTGAATAACTAGATTTAGCCTGGTGGGCTTGGGTTATGATAATGTTATTCCCAAAGTAATGAGATGCAATTTACCGATTATTAAATCAATTTATATCTTTTTACAATGAACCTCTTAAATGTGTCAATTAGCAAGGCGTTCAAATGATATATGCCCACTGTGCACTGGCATTGCTTTGATTTATTTACGAGCTGAAAGTTAGTAGCCACTGTGGTGTTGGCTTTTAGTTAGTGTTCATATCAGTGCTGCCACGAATGTCTGTATATACATACACACACACACACACACACACATAGACATACTGGATTGTCTACATGTATATAGAGACATATAGAGATAGTTTTGACTATGGTCACTGTGGCTAATATGCGCACACACAAGCACGCACACTTTTTGGCTTAGGAATTCGACAAAAAGATACAACGTTTTTTCGGCTATCCAGTGTACGATGGACTGCTGTACATACAGTGGGATACACTGGATATTGAAGAGCAGTGCGTGAGTTGTGGAGCAAGCGAGGTGAAGGAATAGAGGAGGCGGCATACAGTTAGACAGTTAGTATGAGAGGTGCGGCCCAACCGCCAACAGCATTGGCGACTGTTGCGCATAAATTGTGCAAACAAACCGAAAAAAACGAAATGGTCAAACACAGCAATGTGAATTGTGCTGTGCTATACACAACGCATAGCACACACACACGCACACACACACATACACAGCATGTATCTATGAGATACAAATAAGCAGCAAACATAGCTGTAAATCAGCAGCTAACCACAAGCACTTACTAACTAAATACTAAGTAAGAAAAACATTAAAAAGAAATAGAAAATGGAAGTGAAAATGAAAATGAAAATGAAAAAAGAAATATGTCGCTTCAATGCGTAAGACGTCCGAGACGTATTGTGGTTAAATCGTCAACCGCTTGGAACCTGTCGCTAGCAGACCAGGTTAGTGTGCCTCCTGGGCGAACCAGGTGAGCCAGGTAAGCTTACCAGGTAACCGGGTAACTTGGTAAGGCATGGGAGGCTGGCACTCGGACAGTTGTCTGTCAGTTTATTACCACTTTTAGTGGTAGCAAATAATTATAACGAAACCAGTTTACTTTGATTGAAACTTATAAAACAATCTGCAGTAATGTTCAGTCGCGTTATTTATTATGTTGCAACGCGAAAAATCTAACGTAACCACAACAACAACAACGGGACACACAACATTTTTTCCATTTTTCCAACTTATTCACTCATTTCTCTTTCTTTTTTTTCTTTTTGGTCTGAATAAATCCATTCGCTTTTTCCACGCAATGCAAAAATTTTATTTACGAAATCCTCGCATTGAAATGCAATTTTTTTCGTGCAACTAACAAAAAAGAAGCCGACTAAATTATCGAAGAATGACCAATAAGAGAAAATATTGCCGATTTTAATCACTTTTATTATTAAATTACGATTATTTAAAAGATGCCGTACATCAATTGGCAACAAATAAGAGACACGAAAAAAAAATTGACAAAAAATACGCAAATATATATATGCAAACAGCATAAATGCTTCCTGAATCGAATTTAATTGCATTTGGTAGCTACAGCGCGAATATCGCATGGTATAAATGTATCTACAGCTGTATCTATAGCTGTATCTGTATCTAGACCTGTATCTATAGCTGTAACTGTTGCTGTATCTTCACATGCAGCCGTATCAACTATCAGCTGAGTTGTAAATCTATCTGGTTGTCTATCTGTATGTCTGTCTATCTGTCTGTATGTCTGTCTGTCTGTCTGTCTGTCTGTCTGTCAGACTGTCTGGTACTGGCTGGTAGCCGATGTTGCGGCTTTCAGGTTTAATTGGCTGCGGAAATATTCCATGTGATTACTTAATGAGACCCCGCTCGTGTTTATTATGCGTTGGTTCAGCGCGGTTCTCTCTGCTCACACAAAAACTGCACAAATGTTAAAAGGTTAACAAATTAAACGCAACAACAACAATAACAATACCAACAACAAAACAATAATAGCAACAACAACAATAATATAAAACATTGCAAAAAAAAAAGGAAGAAGCGTGCCCATGTAGTTTATTATTCAATTATGCCCTCATTAAGGTACATAATTATTAATTTAATTAAAGGTAGCTACATAACTCACTTTGTTGGCCCTTATTACTCAAACTCAGTATTTGTGTTTTTTTTTTTGTACTTTATTATCTGTTCTAAAAAGAAAGTTCTCAAAATAAGTTTGAGTTTGAGCAATGAGCCGCGTTGACTGATTACGCACGTATTTGTCACAGCATTTAAATTAGGCCTGTCTAAATTTAATTATTGCTTATTTGATTAATTCATTGATGCCATTTAAACTTTGAAATTTAACCTAACTAAGTATTCAGACATTACTTTATTTAAATGCAGTTTTAGTGAATGGAAAATAGATATATTAAAAACATTTAAAAATATTGTTCTTATACATTTAGCTGAAAATTTAATTAAGTAATTTTAATTGAATTTCTTTTCCACTCTTTTAACTTAAAATAAAATAAAATTTTAATCACAAAGCAGAAGTAAATTTGGAATTCAAGTACAAACTGTAGACAAATTTTGGAGAAAATTATCCATGTAACTAATTTTAATTTCCAAAATAAACAGTCAGTTAATTTATCAGTCTATTAAGTTTTCAAGGGTTTCACGTTACACTGAAGTGTATTCATTTAAAGTGATTTAGGTGAATGACGCTTAATTTAGGTAAGCCACAAACTCAATTGAAAGCATTACCAAAACTTTGAAACTATTAAGTATAACATACACATAATGGATGCTGTAGTGCCAAAATGCATGCATATCATATCTATAACTAAAGATTATTATAGCATTTTGGCAAACGATAAAGTTAAACGGAATGCAATTGCAAAGTGAAATTTCAATTTCACAAATTTCATGCAAACTATCCATAAAGTTCAGAAGATTTCTGAAGTTGTGCATGAAATATGAAACCAGCACGTGACTGCCACACAAACACAAAAACACACAGAAACACTGATACAGATATAACGATGAGTTGATAACAGTTCAAAAGTTAATATCATGGTCAGGCATTGAAATTAATATCTATGACTATATGTATATGGTATTATCATAGCACTATTGCTTGCCAAATGATGCGTATCAATTGATCAATGTGGCACGTCGAATGCCAGTTGAGTTTTTCGTATACATGGCCAAAAACCTGTCAATGCCTTTTGGCCAGAGTGTAAACATAACTTTGGCATGTTTATCAATATTCAATTTTCGATTTAGATTTGTATTTGCAGCTCTTGTAAGTGTTTTGTAAAATCATGAACAGTGTTGAAATATGCAGATTCTGTTTGTGATAATTTTGAGGTATTTAGTTGAAATTCACCTTGAAGCATTTGTGGTTTTTGTGTGTTTTGGTTTTGATTTGGATCGTTAAGTGTGGCTTCTTAACTGCGAATCTCTGTGCGTAGCACATAACCTTTAGCTACAACTTAACAGCATAGACATGGCTATATACAGAAGTAGCTGGAGAGTGTCAGTGAGACCTTTGATGACCTGTAAATCTGGGTTTTATGTGCACGTTTCTGGCCAAGGTTCCCATGCGCATCCAAACATATCATGCCACAGACATCTGCATGCCAGATACAAAATAGTTTTGTCTTTTGAAGAACTCCAGTGTGTGTGTGTGTGTGCGGTAATGACCTAATTGCTTATGCTAGCCAAAATAGTTTATGGCTAAATGCATAATTAAGAAGCCGTTAGAGCCTAGGTAAATGCTCATAGTTTGGCTTATTAAATACTCAGGTAACTAACAGAAAAATAATAACAAAACTAGTTACACGCAGCTCAAACAAAACAAAACAAAGCCAAACCAAAACAAAACCAAAATACAACGAACAACAATAATAATAACAACAACAACGAAAAAAAGTTGTCAAAAAGCCAAAAGACAACAATAAAATACAAGTAGATAGAGCAAAGTGCTCTGGCTGTAGCTGCAAAATTTTACGTGCCTGCAGCAACGGCAGCTGGAAAATGCATGAATAAATTTAACGAATTTAACCTTTCATAAGCCACAGCAGAAGGCATAAATAATTTAATTTTGAAGTATGCTCCTTGGCCAACAAGTGGCCACAAAGATAGCTGGCAAATTGTAGCACTGCCAGCTGTCAATGTATCTTTCGCACTCCGACTCTGTGTATCTTTTACTCTATGCTCTGCTCTGTGTACAACATGCTCTGGTCTATGCCTCTCATGCTCTTTCTCTCTGTATCTCTGACTGTCTCTGTGTGTCTCTCTCTCTCTCTCTCTTCTCATCTCTCTCTGTCTGTATCTGTGTGTTATCTATGCTCTATGTCTGTTTGGTACGTGCAGTGCCAAATTGGCATGCTCAAGCTCAGGCTTTTGTGCATAGTCAAGGTATTCCGGTGCATTTATTGCAATTAAACACTTGTTAATGCCACAGCTGCCACAATCCACAAAAACAACGCCACATCTAACAAGAAGATACATGATCATGCATACAATCTTCAACAGCAACAACATACAAAATACACACAAAAATTTGTGCACATTTTTACCACAAAATCGTCGATACGATACGAACATTTTACTGATTTCAATGGCGACCAGCCAGAGGCCCCAAATCAACAGCAAGCACTGACCTTGTCCATAGTCGTAGTAGTCGCACTAGTAGTAATATTAGCAGTAGTAATAGTAATAGTAATACTATTAGTTGTAGTCATTGTAGTTGTTGCTGCTGCTGATGCTGTTATTGTTGATGCTTGCCACTGCAACAGTTGCAACTGTTGTATGTGTGGTTCAAGTGGTTTTCCTTGTGTTTGATTTTTCAATTTTTCAATGCACAAAAGCTGCTCTACAAGGCATACAAATACACGCACACACATACACACACACACACACACACACACATTCACGCATTCACACAGCAGCAGCACACACACGTATATAATTAAAGTGCCAAGAATTTCAGTTTGAGATACAATTGTATCTTTTGTAGTACGCTGTTGTTGTTGTTCGTTTTTCTTCTTTTTTTTTTGGCCAAAATGCAAATCGCAATTCGCCCAAAAACGCCAAAATACTTGGGCAGTGCTTGATTTAAACGTTGGCGCAATATTTCGTACATTTATCGATTACAAATCAATTTCATACAACAATTGCGCATCTCACGTAGCTTTTGGCTGCTACTTCGACTTCGACGACGACGACGACGACGACTCGATTCGATTCCATTCCATTCGATTCGACCTCGACTTGGACGCAGTTGCTGCCGTTTGCCATTGCCCAAGCATTTGGGTCTGGGCCTTGGCTTGACGCACTTATCGGCCAGGAGGGGAGGCACTTGTGGAGGGGAATTGAAAGGGGGAAAGGAAGGGGGTTGGTTGGCTATAGGTGCGCACTGGCAGTTGCCAACTGTGTGCAACGCATCGCTGCCGGATTACACGATTAACGCCACTTGCATACAAATTGGCGCATTTGGGCTGACAGTATTTGTATAGGTGTGTGAGTGTGAGTGTGAGTGTGTGTGAGTTTGAGTTTGTTGTCGTGAGTGTGTGTGCAAGAGTGTGTATTACCTGTGCTATCCGTAAGATACTGCTACAGCCACTGCTGGCGTGCCTGCAACTCGTTAGCGCTATTGGTCTCTGTGTGTCTCTGTGTGTGCTGCTAAATGCGATTCTGAATCTGAATCTGTATCTGTATCTGATTCAGCATGTCAGTGCTACAGTGCCAGAGTCTCAGCGTTCCACTTGCAGTCGCAGTTTCATACTCAGTCTTTGCCTCTCTTGCAGTGTCTCAGTCTTAGTTGCATTCAGATACTCAGCTCTCAGTCTTAGACTCCGTCTTAGTCTCACTCTCAGTCTCGGCTTTTCGTCTCAGTCTCATTTCTTCGTCTCAGTCTCCGTTTTCTATCTCACTCTCAGTCTCAGTTCTTCGTCTTAGTCTCTGTTCTTCCTCTCAGTCTCATTTCTTCGTCTGAGTCTCAGTTCTTCCTCTCAGTTCTTCCTCTCAGTCTTAGTTCTTCGTCTTAGTCTCACTGGCTGTCTGTGAGTTTTGGTCTACGTCTACGGGCATTGTATGCCATTTGCTTTCGCCTGGCGTTCGCCACAGTTTCGCAAATTGCATAAACAACATCAGTAGCAGCAGCAGCAAAGGCAGCAGCAGCAAACGAGCCAAAATGAAAACAGCGCAAAGATGCACAAGGTGCGAAATATAAATTACACCTCGATAAAATTGTATGCAAATTGAGTTTTTGATTTTCGTTTTGTAAATGCGACACAATGCCAATGCCAGGCGAGTCAGCCACACACACACACACATCCACACACATACACAGCTACACATGCATACACAACTATAGATACATATGTATCTGATAGATACATATGTGTAGCAGCGCATGCATGCGCTTAGTTAGAATTCAAATGCGAACAACATTTCTGCTAGCTTAACGCTGTCAGCATCTGCTGCTGCTGCTGCTGCTGCTGCTGCTGCTTCCTGGGTGCGATTCATGCTCATCTCTCTATCTCTCTCAGTCTGTCGCTTTTGCCAGTCTGACTGTCCGCATTTGCAGTAGCCATAGAATGTTGACGTGACGACAGCATAAGTAAGCAGCGCATTCGCGGGATTTGTCAAATATTTGCGCTACGCTGCGCTCATTCATAAAACCTTAGCCCAAGACCCAAAGACCAAAAGCCGAAACCGAAGTCGAAGACTTGCCTTGCCTTGCCTTGCCTTGCCTCGCCTTGCCTCGCCTTGCCTTTCCCACATTGGCCCCTTCTCCTCATTGAACTGCAACTCTCAACCTTACTTGACTGTCAATAACTTTCGTGTCCTGCTCTATCTCGCTTGCACATTAAGCTATCTATCTCTGTCTGACACTCTGTGTGACGCAGCTGCTGCAGTTGCAGTTTTTACGCCTCTTGCAAAGGAAAAACAAACTTTTTTTCAGACACTGTGTAAAGTTCGGCAAGTTTAATGCTGTTTGACTTTGATTCAATATTTGCATCGATTAAGTTTTTCAAGGTTTTTACTTAGCTGAAAATCTATTGGTACACGCACACACACACACAAAAACACTCGCACACACACAGATACAAATAATTTATTATAGCCATCACATATATATTAAGTACAACGATTTATGTGCGTCACAGCATTCGATTAGCATTTGACAATTAAACAAATTGTGAATGTGCAATGCACAAATATTTTTTATCGAATGTTGTTTTCAATAAATATTTGTACAAAATTCTCCATTTGTTCCAATGCAAAATGCATTAAACAGGCCATATAGTCTGTTTGTATAACATCAACAGGAGGAAACTCATCAATCATATACGTGCATATAGAAAATACCATATATGATGTATGTGTCAAGTCTATCTAGAGATCTATTCAATTTTGAACAAGTTAATCTCGGAAACTACAAAAACGGGAACTAACTAAATTGGTTCAACAGATCTAGATCAGGTTTTATACTTAATATAGTATATAATGTGCATGATTTGAATTTTTTTTAATGACATTATAATCACAAAATTAATGCAATCTAATTATATTTTTGCATTTATAATATTCTAAGGTCTGCTATGGGTTGTATTATGCATTCCACACTACACGCTAATTTGTATTATTATTGTTTTGCTGTTTTCCTACCTACTTAAACGTTGGACCTTCTTTAAATCGTATTTGATTTTCAATCAAGTTGTTAATCAAACAATAGGTCAAATCGGTCAATCAATTGTGCTACAATAATGTTAATTTGAGTCGCAATTCGTGATGATTCTAATATTTATTAGCTGACGCCAATGACACCACATTCACTGCCTTCATCGAAAGGCTTTAAGCTATGATCTGTTTCAATTTTATAAATTCGAAAATACGAATAAATTCTAAAAAAAAAAAAATGCACAATTTTGCATTAATTGTCATAGTAAAGTATGTGAAAAATGTGTAGAGAATGTGCCATGGCGCTGGGAAACCTGTATTACGCGCGTCATGACCAGGGCCAACTTGGAAGTAGTTGCAACTTGATATTAAATTCATATAATTATTATTATTATTATTGTGCCTAGACATAGACTAAAAGGTCTGCATAGATTTGCAAGTTTTATTAACTAATTTTTGCAATACATTTTAATGTTTTATGCAAATGCATAAGTGTGCTAAATTATGGCATACAATTCCCTGGAAATATCACACACTCGTAATAGTTTTGTTATTCGATCTGTTTTGGCATTTGTCAACTATATCTGGTCGAGGGTATGAATCATATCGCTACATAATTACATATATATGGCAAGAAATACCCAATTTTGTCTTACTCAGTTATGTGGTACGGCTCTCCTAATGAACTGCCAATGGGTTGCGAATATAGCAAATTCAGGCTCGATCGAGTTGGATTTCCAGTGTGATTGTGTGAGTGGAAGTTTAGTAAGTAGCACTAGCTATGGCTAGTATATATATCCAGACTATGTGTTCGCTGTAATTGGCTCGCCGCACTTTCGAAATGCTCTAAATTTTTTGTATTTTTTTTTTTTTTTTTTTTGGTTTTCGATTTTTACTTTTCCAGCAACACGCTTTTCACGCCGACCACACGACACAGACGACGTTGCACAATTAGCTGGCCTGCAGCGGATAATATTCGAAAATTTCCGTAACGAACGCCAACTATTCAATTGATAAATTGTACATATGTTTTTCAGGAAAAACGACTTTGCGCTGCGAACAGCGAATCGCGAACCACTGAACCGATAAACCGATGCAAAAGGCCCAAATCAATAAAGTTTATACTCAACTAACCAAAATCGTATTGAACTATTACTCTATAATAATTATGAATGTGAATGTGTGTGTGTGTGTTTTTTTTTTTAAACGACGCGTTCCAGAACCGCGCTAGCAGGCAGACAAAAACAGACTCAGCTCGAATGCGGCTTGCAAAAACGACAACACCTGACAGCCGCGGCCCAAACGGCGGCCTGAACGCGGCTTGGACGCAAAACGCTCAACGCTCGACGCTCAACGTTCGACGCTAAGCGCTGACGCTGACGCAGACGCAGACGCTGGCGTTGCAGCTAACGTTGAAGCGGGCGTTGACGTTGCGTATGGCCAAAAGCTTTTGCCTATGACGTAGCAGCAGCCGCAGCCACAGCCGCAGCGACTTTTGTAGGCGTCAGTTTAAGCCTGACTTATTCGGCGACACATTGCAGTTGACGTCGCTGTTGCGGTCGACGTCGCAGTTAGCAGCGCAGTCAGCAGAGCTGCCGCAGTCGCTGTCGAAAAACTGAAACTGTTAATTAATTACTTGAGCAAGCAGCAGCGAGTACTTCACTTGACTTGAGCTTGTTTCAAGCCTTTGTGTCTGTATTCGAAT
Source organism: Sphaerogastrella javana (assembly GCA_037040025.1). Taxonomy (NCBI): domain Eukaryota; kingdom Metazoa; phylum Arthropoda; class Insecta; order Diptera; family Drosophilidae; genus Sphaerogastrella; species Sphaerogastrella javana. The sequence goes on along the minus strand of JBANCZ010001385.1, from coordinate 12,358 downwards.
TGATATATATATATTTTTTTGTGTTTCCAATTGAATACACTCGTTTACTTAATGGCTACAAATTTGAGCTGTACTTAACCGCAGCGTCCTAAGGGGCAGCACACACTCACACACAGAGAGGCACACTCATACAAAAGCAGCTTAAACTCTGTCCAGCGGCGTTGCGCATCCGTCAGGTTGATCCTACTTTGTATGCCTGCAGTGTGCGACCGGGACGTCGTTTGGCGTTGTACGCTCATAAATTTTTGTTTTTTTTTTTCCAGCAGCAGTGTAATTTTCATTTATTTTTCTTGCGAATCACTAGGCGTTATACATATATATATATATATAAATGTATATATAGTATATTCTAGAAGTGCACTCACACTCACATTCAATCTTAATGCTTTAATCGCGAGACAGCAATCAATCACGTAATTGCCAGCGTGTTTGTTACGCCGTTTGCATCTGTATCTGGCCATTGTATCTTCTCACAGCACAACAAAAGGCACAAGTCTATTAAATGAAATACATATGTACCAAGTATACAAACATATATAAAAATCTCTATATACATGCCCAACGAATGACAAAATAAAAGACGCCTTAACTAAATACTTTGTCTTTTAATGATCTCTCAATAGCTTTTGCGTACTTTAATTCTAGGCACAACACACAAATAGTAACTATTCCCAAATGTCCAAAAACTACAACAAAAAATTCATAAAAGTTTGCAGAATTTAAAACATTTAGAACAATATTTACATTTCCTATTAATATAAATTGCGCATACGCCATATGCGCATTAAAAACGCAATTATAAGCATTTTAGTGCACCAAACTCTTACACTAACTAAACATAGCTTATAATATATTGCACATACATTTATAGTTATAGTTTTAGTCATTAGCTATTAAAATACAATCGAAAACTTTGCAGATTATTTTTGTAATAAATAAATACTATATAAAAGTTGGAAAACACAGCGCAGGATTTAACTACTGAAATTTTTAATACATTCTAATAATTCCAAGTAACTATGGGCACATAGTGAAGCTAAAATATGTCTTAACATTTTTAAACAACACCCATTATTTTTTATATTGACTTATAGCTCTAAAAATAGTGCAAATAAGGCACTTTAACAGTGCTGGAAAACGTTCGAAAGAAGACTAAGAACAAGCTTAAAGCTGAGATATAAATAATCTGTTGGGTCGGCTAAACAAAAAAAAAGTTCTTAGTTTAAGCTTAGTAGTCAGACAAGCTATTTCTCTCAGCAAACTTCAAACTTGAGCGACAAGCTCACACAAAAAAAATAGAATGAAATCTTAAACAAAAGATAAACAAAAAAAGCAAATGATATCAAGGGGAACGCTAAGTTTCGTGCTCGTGGGTGTAAAAACTATGAATCCAGCGATGTTTTGATAAGACCCAAACAAACAAAACCCAAAAGACTAAAGACCAAAGACAAGACACAATGTAAAAATCTCAAACGCCTGCGGTAAAAAATTCAATTAATAAACGTAGTGAAAAAACGTTCTTGGAAACATAACTAAACTGTAATAGAAATGTTCAATTGGTAATGAAACTGAGCCTGAACATAAGGAACTTACAAATAGGGATGGCAAAAAAAATTTATTAATCGATTATTTAAATATATTATAATTTTAACCTTGCACTTATTTACATTACAAATGACTACACTTTTTCGATTCGTTAAAATCGAAATTTTTAGGAAAACAATAGATTGTTGTGCATCATATGATTAATCGTGCCATCCCTACTTACAAAATTTATAAAGACTTCACTCTTTGGCTAAAATTCTGCTTAAAACATTATTCAATAATGTCATATACAGGCGTTAATTTCGAGGAATTCAATTTAATTATGAGGAACAAATACATAAATAAATAAACAAGAAATGGGAAGTATTTAGGAAAGTTTAAGCACACTGTTAGATAAACTTTGTTCAAGCTGTCTTTGTTTAAAATAAAGCATAAATAAATATATAAATTAAGCAAACAAAATTTAAGCCAAATCTTGTATGATATTATTTTATTTAAGCTAAGAATTTAGGCATCTATAAATGAAATTCAAAAATTTGTTTTAAATTAAAGTGAGTATTTTAAATTGTTGTCAAAAAATAGAAATCTCGACCTGCTCAGCAGGCATTTAACTAGCTTCATTATCGAATTGGCCACCCATATGGACAGACGTTGGTGGTATGAAAACTAGATAGACTATTATCAGCAATTATGATGAATAACATTTATTGCGTTTGGCAAGTCACGGTGTCTTTAGCATACCAAAAATAAATAAATGTCAACAACAAATAGACGAAGACAAACACACATAAAAAGAGTAGAGCAAGTGTGAGACAGAGAGAAAGAGACAGAGCGTGGGTGTGAGTGCGACTGCATGCATCAAAGTCAAAGTCTGAATTAGCAACAATTTCGGAGAGAGGTAATTGCTATTGCGGATTTGAGAGACTATTGGAGACGAATGTAGATGTATATAGTCTGCTTGTCATCGAATAATTATCACGGGAATTGAGAGAGAGTGAGAGGGATTGGTCGTTCGTACTTCAGCAGAAAACAGATACAGATACATATATGTAGTATGTATATTTATGTATATATATATATATATATGCCAATGGTGTGATTTAACATCGAGGCTTGTGTCAAGCTGCCTGATTTATTTTATGACTCAACACATCAGCCATGGCGGTATACGGAATGGGGCTTTAATTCCATGCCCAACTCCTGCCCCTAAAATAAAAATACCTGTCATGATGCGAGTAGAACGCAAAAATTACCAACACTTGGCCAAAAAATGTGTCTGCACACAGACACATAATACAAACAGACAAACAGACAAACAGACAAACAGACAAACAGACATTTGACCATACACGAAATCCATTGAAATTCAGTGCGAATATCGGCTGCCACAGCTACAAATCGTACAAACAACTCTCTGACTGCATTTCATAGCGTTGCCCCATCTTTCACCAGGCGAACAGAGCTGAACTAAGCCATACAACCAGCCAGGTACTGGCTACAGGTAAGCAACAGTAAAGAGTGAGAGTGGAACTAAGAGATTCAGAGGGAAAGAGAGTGTAAGAGAGAGAGAGAGAGAGAGAGAGAGAGAGAGGAGGTCGATTGAGCTCCATTAAAGCTACAATAAATGCGATTTTGTTTTTTGCTTTTACTTTTCGATTTTGTTGCTTTTATTGTAAATGCATTCGAGAGTATTTTATTTATGGAGCAAACGGCTAAAGGAAGCTGTAAATATTGCGATAACTTTTCATTTTTAGCGAGCAAACAAATGTATCTTGTGTGCAATTAAGCGATCACAAGCTGATTACACACACACACAACCGAAAATTGTGTAATCAATTCAGCGTATCAATAAAACAATATAACCATTACGAATATCATTAACAAATTAATATTAATAGTGCATTCAGTGGCTTATAATGTTCTCAATGCACTTCGAAAATCAGCTAAAGATGAGCAAAGATTTACTTTTAAGTAAGTTCTAATTGAAAACAAGTCTTAAATCTATATATTTAAAGCATTTATTATGCACATCGATTATGGTATTAATGAATTGATATTCATTTAAAATAAAAATGAAAATATCAAATCCAAACGAGCTTTATCAATTGCCTTTGTAGCCTTTAACCTTTGCATTGCAATGAAAACAAACTCAAACAAATTGTAGAGAAAAAAACTTCCCATAACCATATTGACTTTAACAGCAAACCGTGAAAATGATATTGTATTACTACTCAAATTACGTAAAAGAACTGAAGAGAACCGAACAGAACGTAACGTATCGTAAAGTCGACACTCACTGAATGAATGCCCTTCAAAATAGCTGATACCATAATAATACTACTTGCTTCATATTTAACTTCCTATTCAGTTTTGTTGGGTTATGCTGCTGTTGATGCTGCTGCTAATTGCTACCTATCAACTAAGTATTTAACTTGCTTTTTCAATGTTTAAGCTTTATTTACCCACTGTAACGAAAAACATTCCGTATGAAACCTTTTTGCATATCGTACGTACTTATATGCCCTAAACACTTCAATTTCTTGACTACCGTAGACTTGTGCAGTCAATGTCCATGTTGAATTCACATTTTCACTAGCAAATATTTTGAATCTTCGTATACAAAGTTGACAATTTCACGCTTTGTGACCGAAACTCGTTAAAACTATTATATACATTTTTTTGTTTTACTATACTGTAAAGCATAGTAAGTGAAGCAAGTAAATCGGAAAGGTCAACCGGAGTGAGCAGTTAAAAAAAGCTTCCTGTATATAATAAAAAAAATATATAAACTTCATAAACTTAAAACAATATTACTAGCATTCATTTAGACTAAGTGACTCACTGACTGACTGACTGATTTTTCAAGATGCATTCAAGCATCAAATCTATTTGATAATTGTTAATAATTATAATACTAAATGAAAAGTATTTGATACACTATTAGATATCATAATACCACATATTAAACATTCTTTGGTACATTCTTTTAAAACATATTTCTAAGTGACGCCTTTATAACGTAGAAATTATCTGGAAATTTAAATTGTGTTTTTTAGTATCATATCAAATTGTTTTAAAATAGAAATCAATCTAAAAAAATTAAACCCTATTAAAATATTTTGCAAAAAAACTAATATGAATTCGATATTTATATATTTATTGTAAATTGTTAAGCACTATTAAACAGTTTAATTGCGCTTTATTAAAATAAAATTACGGTATTTCATTTGCACTAAGCTCTAATTTCAATAAAAGCCAAAGAAACTAAATAATTTGTATTATTTGAAATTGCAAAATGCACAGAGGTGTAACAATACTATTGTTACTTCAATTTAGATACAGTGTAAAGTGTTTCTACTAAAATGTAAAGAATTATTCAAATAATTCACTTTATTCACATTACAGTGTGCAATTGACTTTCGCATGACGAATGCAGTATGTGAATCATACAATGAATCCTTTATTGTTTTCGAACAGTGTCGCCTTAGAGCTGTGAGCCGTCAGAGGGTCTATCTGAATGTGAATGCCACATTGTTGGAACCAATTAATGATGTATATGTTAAAGGACAACTGATGAAAAGAGCCAATGGGTACAAGCCTTGGCTCTATAAGGTGCACTTCAATGCCTGTGCATTTATACGTCGACGAAATAATCCACTTATTAAAATTGTATGGAATCTCTTCAAGGAATTTTCAAATCTAAACCATACCTGTCCCTATGCGGTAAGTTTGCGATGTACATCGCATGTGACCGACCTTCAGGGCCGACACATATATACATATATACAAACCCATACATTATTCATAATTCATGAACATTTTCAATAGGGCCAAGTAATAGTGGAAGACTTTTACCTGAGACCTGAAAAGTTACCTACTCCAATACCAACGGGTGAATATTTGTTGCTACTCACATGGCTCTGGGGTAGAAAACCCCAGGCTGCTACCAATATATACTTCAAATTTGTAGAGGACTTCATTTAGTGTTAATAGATCAAATTCACGAATATAACGTAAATTTTTAAAATTTGTTCACTTTTGGTAACTATGAATGAATGATTTTAATATAAATACGTATTCAAGTCACGCTAATGTATTTTTAATGTTAATATAGATTTAATTTAAATGTTTTTGTTTAACGACTGTCTCGCAATTATCATAATTATAATTGAAACTTTTAAGAGAAACGTAAAAAATACTGTAACTTTGAGCTACTATATTACAAACAACTACATTACAAATCGTATTGATTTCGACGTACAATTATAAGTAACAATTTCGTAATTTACCTTTCCATTTAGTGCAAGTGTTTATACAATTATCTATGTTAGAGCGATGTCAGGTAGACGGCAAGTCAATCAATAGTCAAGCACTTTTTGAGAAGGCGAAAGTTGTTATGACTGAAGCTAATAATGCAATCTAGATAATATACTATATACTATACTATTCTATATATGGCATATGTATGAACATATAAACATTTAGAAGCCTTACAATTCACACATCATTAAGATGACAAATGAACTTTTAAATTCTGACTAAATGCGCCGCCTTATATATAAATATATGTATAGAATACAAAAGACTTTACAGAACAATAAAATTCATTGAACAAATGCATTAAACCATATCGAACAGCTTGAACTCTGGCAGTAAATCGTTGAAAGATACAGATCGAATCTATTAATTTGCTTATTATAATATATACTATAACAAATATGTCCACTAATATTTAATTCAACATTTAGATCACATGATTTCCAAATGAAATTATAATTGAATGCAAGGCTATAAATGCAAAAACTTTCAATATAGATATCAATTATGAATGCCATACGATGGCAATAGCATTGCAGTGTGTTTTTCTGTTGTTAATATCTCAAATTGAATTCAATGTGAGCATTTACATTATCGACATTTGAATTATATTAATATTTGATGAATATTATATCCACAGAGTGCAGTCATTTTGAAATTAACAAATGCTGTATGTGAATCTCATAACAAAACCTGGGTGGTGGTCGACAACTGTCGATTGAGAGCGGTGCAACGGAATAAGGCCGTACTCAATTTGGCCATAACATTTCTATATCCAACCAATTCGATAGTATTGCGTTTACAGATCCAGAAACGATTCAATGGCTATAAGCCTTGGATTATCGATGCGACGTTCGATGCCTGCCAATTTATGAAGAATCGAAAGAATGCAGTGGGCAAAATGATATTGGGTCTCTTTGAAGATTTCTCAAACATTAATCATACGTGTCCTTATGCGGTGAGTGGCATTTTGTTACTATTTAAATATACATTTATTTATGCCTTAATAAAACATATTCATTTTGATATAGGGCACACAGATACTTCAAGGATTTTATCCAATAGCAGACAGACTGCCCATAGTTTTACCTACTGGCGATTATGTGCTGCTAATGAGTTGGAAATTCTTTGGAAAGCTTCAATTTGAAACGAACGTTTACTTTACTTTTGTGGAGAATATGTTAAAACCAAATATTTAAATTATTTATTTTATCTAAAATATATAAATGCATAATTTAACTATGTACCATATATATGCTTTAATAAATTCTTTTTTTTATCAAAATATTAATTTTTCATTGTTATCAAGCATAACTAATGTAAATCCAATCAAACCAAATTAAATTCAAACCGCGCGCGCAGTACGACAATAATCGATTATCTTAGTTCGATAAACGCAAACGTGAACAATAATGCACAAGTCATTGCTATCGAACTGTTCATCGGAACTAGTTCGCTGATGCACCACACAACTCTATTGATTACTAAAACAAAAAGAATTTGGCAAAAACACTGACGGATTGTAGCCAAAAAAAAAAAGAAATTCACTCGTTAACCATAAATTTGAACAGCCAGCATGGATGTGATTAATAAATTTTACTCATCAGCTGTACAGACCGTTTCGCAGCTATCGGGCGTGCTGCCTGGAAATAATGTGACACGAGAATATGAGGTATTGGAGCATGTCTGCACAGCGGGTGTGGGTAAGCAAACGGAAAATAACAAGTTGTTAGCATATGTGGAGTCCATTAATTGATAATGCCCATGCAGGTCTCATGTGGAAGGTGTACAATGGGTATAAGAAGAGCACCAAGCAGGAAGTCTCTGTGTTCGTATTTGAGAAGAAGGTGCTGGAGCGCTGGTCCAAAGATGAGCGAGAGACGATGCTGGAGACACTGCGTCGAGGTGTACAGCAGTTGACAAAGATACGACATCCACATGTGCTGACCGTACAGCATCCACTGGAAGAGAGTCGTGATTCGCTGGCGTTTGCCACTGAGCCAGTATTTGCATCGCTGGCCAATGTGGTGGGGGATTCGGTGAGGTCGGATAAGAAATTGTACGATGTGGAGATACGACATGGTCTGCTGCAGCTGTTCGATGGTCTGCAATTTCTGCATAATGATGCCAAAATTGTGCACCGCAATCTGTGCGCCGAGACCGTAATAATCAACAAGAATCGCAGCTGGAAACTATTCGGCTTTGATTTCTGTATAGCCAATCAACCAGCCACAAATGGCACACCACACTGGCCGTGCCGGGAGTATAGCACATCGCTGCATGTGCTGTCACAGCCTAGTCTAGAGTATACAGCACCAGAGCTGGCCTTGAACAGCGTCAATACACCAGACAGTGATCTATTTTCATTGGGTAAGCGGTCATGCTATATTACATCTCTACCAATCACTTAATATATGTCTTCTAGGCGTGCTCATTTTCACCATTTACTCCGGCAAACCGTTGAAAATGTTTGGCAGCGACTACAGTGGCTTTCGGCGGTATTGCAACGAATTGAATCAGCGAAAATATCCACCTATGAACACCATACCAAATGAGCTCACGGAAAGCCTTAAAGCCTTGCTTCATCCAAGCGCAAGCTTGCGGCCCAAATTGCATGAGCTCAAACAAATCACTTACTTCCAGGATGTGGGCGTCAAGACCCTAAGCTATTTAGACTCACTGTATCAGTGGGACAATCTGCAGAAATCGAAATTCTACAAGGGTCTTCCACAAATTATACCCACGCTACCGCATCGCGTCAATTTGCACTCGATTTTACCGTATCTTGTCAAGGAGTTCATCAACTCACCCATGATTCCCTTCGTGCTACCCAATGTGCTGTTGATAGCAGAGATGAGCAGCCAGAAGGAATATTGTGATCATATTTTACCGCATTTAAAGCCCATTTTCAAGCTGACGGATCCCATACAAATACTGCTAATATTTATGCAGAAAATGGATTTGTTGCTCAAATTGACGCCTGCGGAGGAAGTGAAGCAGAGTGTGTTGCCTTTGCTCTATCGATCTTTGGAGTGTGACATGCCGCAGATACAGGAGCTGTGCCTGGGCGTACTGCCCACCTTCTCCACGCTCATCGATTACAATGCAATGAAAAACTCGGTTATTCCTCGCATTAAGAAACTTTGCCTCGTTAGCAACAATGTATCCATTAAGGTCAACTGTCTGATATCCATAGGCAAACTGTTGGAGAACCTGGACAAATGGCTGGTACTAGATGAAATATTGCCCTTTCTGCAGCAGATACAAAGTCGTGAGCCTGCAATTGTCATGGCTATTATAGGTAAGATTCAAAATACTCTCATTAAATAATCGCCATAAATCCCCTCTCCCACAGGCATTTATAAGATTGCCATGACAAACACAAAGCTGGGCATTACCAAGGATGTAATGGCGCACAAATGCATACCGTTCCTTGTGCCACTGAGCGTGGAAAATGGACTGAGCATAGCGCAATTCAATACCATAGTTGCATTGATAAAAGAGATGCTTGGGCGCGTTGAACAGGAGCAGCGCGAGAAGCTGCAGCAATTATCAACTATACAGCGCGACAACAGGTAGGCCATACAAAATCTTTATGAATATATTGACAAATTGATAATATTGTACGTTTTGTTCTAGACCCAAGGATGCATCGGAAATATTGGCCAATGAGCTGGAAAACAATACACTTTCGCCCACGAGCAACAGCAGTTTCAGCGGCAGCAATGGCAACAAAAGCGATGATGATATGTTTTCCGGTTTCAGCGTAGGACAACCTATCAATACGTCGCCGCCAAAGGCCACAGTGCCAGCCCTGGCGCCAGTTAAGACCAGGGAGCAACTCAAGTATATCACATAGATCTAAGTTTTAATGAATGGATGCATTAAACTATGATTATTGCAGAATAACACACAATACAACAAGCGAAGCAGCAGCTAGACCGGACATGTTCTCCTCGCTAATGCAAAGCAATCTGGGCAATCTGAGCAACACACCAGCAGTAGGAACAGTAGCCATTGCACCTCCACCATTCAATACCAGCAGCAGCAACAACAGCAACTGGCACAGTGCCAATCCATTGGTTATGAATCATCAGCTCAGCTCACCGCAGCAGGCAAGCAGTAATAATAACTTCAGCTCACTGGATAACCTGGATCCATTTGGTGCAGGCGCAGGTGCAGGTGCAGCCAGCCAGGCGAACAAACCTAGCAATGTTAATGGTGCCAATATGTATACGCTGCAACAGCCCACAGTTAACTATATCTATCCGACGGGCTACAATGCGCCCAACAGTTTGAACAGCATGGCACTGAACAAACCCATGAATCTGGGCATGAATGTAGCTGCAGCCACGCCCACATTGATGCCGCAAACCCAAACGTTGCAATCGGCAACGGATAGCAAGAATCTGAACACGTTGTCACAGCAGGATATACTAAACTTTCTGAATTAGACACATCATTCCCAAGTTAGCCAATGTTTTAAAACTCTAAACTATTCCATATATACATAAAAATGCATAAATATTTTAAATTATAAATGTTGAATGACTGAATGTGTTAATTGTGTGTGTATGTGTGTGTGCGTGTATGCGTGTATGCTATTATTATGTTTTAATTATGTATGTGTGTGTATTAGTTATATAATTCGTTTTACTCCCTGATAACTTATCAAAATGCTTGATTGAATGTGTGCAAATAATTTATTGTTAGTGTAGTTAAAAAGTCAACTTATATATACAACAAAAATGTGCAATTTGCTCTTTACTGTACGAACAATGTACACAAATTAGTTAAAATATATATACATATATATATATATATATACTTACGTATAATCGAAACATTAAAAAAACATTGCAAAATACGAGGTTTTTTTTTGGCTTTATTCATTCATTCATTCAGCTAACAGAGCTGCAAAAGCTGTTTCCATCTACTCTACTCTTACAAAATGATATTAATAACCATTAAGTGCTTGTCTTTGGTTACAAATTTCAACATTTAGCTAAATGTTTAATGCTATTCAATTGCATTTTACAATTTAATGTCTTTTGCACTTTAATACCTACAACAAGTTCTAAGTGTTTTCTTTTTCTTTTAGTATTTGTTTACGCTATAACAGTGCCGTTCGCTTTAAGTTACATTTGTATATAAATATACCTATATTTGTAAAGGTTTTTGTTAAGTGTGGCTTACTGGGCTTATTTAATCTATATAGATCTCTCGATTCCATAAGTATTACTAATTTAATACAAGCTCTAGCAGCTGGCTAAGTTGCAAAGCTATTAGTGAGTAGTTGTAGTAGTTGCTGCTGATGCTCAAGTCTCAACGAGTATGTGCGTGAATAGACTATGCATTCGACGTTCCACTTCCTTGTAGACCAGCGAATTGAGTCCATCCGAATGCATGCGAAGTGATGCGGAACGAAGTAGGGCCATGCGATTCTCATTGGGTACAGCATGTTTGTGTTTAAGCATTGTGTATTCACTATAGGCCGGATCGAAGCGACATATTTCAATGCCTACGACTTTTAGGCGTTCGTAGAGATCATCATCTTCGCCGCCCCAGCCGTGATACAGATTCGACATGCCATTGATCATGTCAAACTGGCTGCTGCTCATGGCCACAACGCCGCCAAAGAGCGTGCGATATGGCAAATGGAAGCGCCAACTGTCCAGGGCGGAGCTCATGTGTCTGGGCAATGCAGTGCAAGCATAGATCTGACCTGAATTCAGTGGCAACAGGTCCACATCGTGCAGTATGAGGCAGGGATAACCATAGCTGGCTGCCACTTTGGCCCCAATATTGAAGAGCATGGCGCGATTGAAGGGCTTGTGATCGCTTTGCTCCACCACAAAGATGCGATAGTGTATGAGCTGTAGGCGCAGGTAATTATGCATATAGTTAAGGAAAGCGGCCAGCTGCTCCTGCCGATCACGATACGGCACTATGATGGCCGTACTGAAACGTGCACGACACTCCTCCGGCTGATACTCGCCGCCCTGGCGTATCTCCTCGCCGCGCAGTATGCTGTCCCGATGGAAATGATCGTACACGTACGCACTGTCTGCAATCAGCTCCTTGTAGCTGCATTCTGGTGCCAGTTGCTGTGATATGTTCGAGATGGCCTCCGCCAGCAGTGACTCCTCCATGTGGTCGCTGTCAATGTAGTCATAGCGCAGGGCAAATCGATGAGGCAGCAGTATGTAAACGATGAAAGTTAAGGCGGCGCTAATGAAAAGCAAGTCGAATATGTGAAAACTATGCTGGCACAGTTTTATCAACATTATTCGCGTTTTTCAATTAATCTCATTGCATTAACATCTATGCTATATTATGATGTCTCTGGCATGAAACCGTAAATCCTCTAAAATTTCACACAATAATAACAAAGACGACCGACAAGCACCGCTCCCACAGATGAAAGTATCGATGCTCGATGCGAGATATCGCAGTTTTGCCATCTCAAAGAAATGAGCTTGGGATGCAGTTAGTG
>JBANCZ010001384.1:0-22108 GCA_037040025.1 Sphaerogastrella javana | reverse complement strand
TATGTATACATCCATATTGAACTCTTTATTATTACATATTAATGGTGGTTGTATATATTTACATATACTTCAGTGAAGATTCTATATAAAGTCATCGTTAAAATTTTCAATAGTTGCATTACATTTTAGAGTTTCAACTATTCATTTTCCATATGTTCTTCGCTTAAATGTGGTTAGATGGACAAGTATTCCAAAATTATTATTTTTAATGTGTATAATTAGTTCCTTCAAACGTACATTACAACAGGGCACTGCCCCGACCGTTCGGAATATTTATATAATGGACTGCGATAATTTACACATACCACAAATTTATAACGGAGTTGCTGTATGCGATATGGATATATTTTTTAACGATCGGAAGTTAGAGTTCAGTCGATTAGTTGCTTCGCATGGCATAATACACGCGAATTCGTTTATTGAAAATATTACATCCGATTGTTAATGAACTTATGGTACTACAGTTGGAACTGTGAATAGTTTAAGTTCGCTTTAACGTTATGTGGATATAATATGTTATTGATCAAATAAGATTAAGTAAATCAAAGAAAATGAAGGTGATTCTGCTGGCTCTGTCCGTAATCAATACGGCTGTGTATAATACGATTGGTGCAACACCCAACTGTGATTATTTTGATACAGTTAATCTCGATGATCAACAACCCATTAATGGCTCCTATAAATACGAGAATATATCAATTCCAATTGAAAGAACTGGAATATATAACCACGAGATTCTCTTCGAGGATGATACGACCAGTGTATCTGAACATAGAAGGGGTTGTGCGTGTGATCTCAAGCCATGTATTCGCTTTTGTTGTGATCCCCAGCAAGTGCTCGTCGACAAGGAACGGAGATGTGAAAGTGTTGGAAGTAAAATAGTTTATAATACTGTATTAAATATTACTTTGAGCGATGGCAATCAAATATTACAGGACATTATGGAATATACAATACAAAAACATCTACCCGTACCTTGTAAATATCACCTTCATCTCAATCCTGATGAGATTCCAGACCATACCTGGACACTGTTTAAGGTTTGAATCTAATATTTAATTTAAGTGATCAAAATATTATTACGTTATCTATATTAGAACGGAACACTTTGGCGTCATTTCGATAACGCATATTTATCAAAAAGGGATTATTGCCTTCAACCAACTTATACATGGGACGATACTTTTAAGCTGCTTCCCCATATATGCATGCCATCTCCGGATACAACCAATTCGTACAGTAAGATAAACTATAAATAGAATATTTGACATTATATCGACCATCATAATCATCGTCATGTATGACGTTGAGCTGCGTCAATTAATTCTTGTTATTTGTATAATTAAGATACACACCTAATTTTTTTAAATTTCGTTATCGGTCAAAACATGAACGAACCCAAAATGAGTGTATATCCACATACCCAACTTAATCAAGCAAATGTTATACATGTTGCAATGCAATAGTATGTTATTGTCTATAATCCGTTTATTATTAACCCGATTAGCATGGATCTTAGAAGATTTTGTATATAGTTCTTATTGTCATACACCGTCTATTTGTGCACAATATAAATCTGACCGAGTTAAAGTTTATTTTTTGTAATAATAGGAGCGATTTAGTTGAACTGACATTAAGAAATCATTTTCTTTACCTAATTTTTAATTTATGTAGTAATTCGAGAACTTTTGGTTTTCAGTACAATCTGTATCAATATTTTTCATGATTTTAATAATAATAGTTTACCTATTATTGCCAAATTTGAAGAGTATCCATGGCAAGTGTTGCAGATGCTATTTTTCCTGTTTGACAGTGACTTTCTCACTTCTCATTATTGCCACATTTCAATGGATAGCTATCGATGAAGGATGGAAGTGCTATATTTTGGGTATGTTCAAGAATAAAAATAATATAAATGCTATAGTGCCATTTTAATAATTAAGATTCTTAGGTTATAGCGGTTATTATACAGTTATGGCCACATTTCTATGGTTGTCGGTTATAAATATGAATTTATGGAAGACATTCAATAACATTGGCGTGGGTCAAAAATCCAAATTCGTGAGATATAACATATTTGTTTGGAGCACGGCGGCTGTTCTACTTCTGTTTTCGGTTTTGGCTGAATTCACGGACAGTATTTCCCTGAAGCCAGGGGTGGGCGTTAATGCATGTTGGATTGATAGTATGATAGTACAAAACATATTGGATTTATTAAAGTACTAATTAAATACATATTTTAGCTGCTCAGCCCGCTGCCATTATCTACTATTATGGGCCAATATTTATGTTGTTATTATTTAATCTAATACTCTTCATAAGAACTGCAAAACGTATATCGGATCAGAATCGAAGAAACAGACGCCAGCTGAAAAAATCGGAATCCCAACTTCATTTAAGGAATCTCATTAAGTATATTAGATCAGATCAGGTCTTTGGGAGCTTCTATTTAAATAGGCTCACTTGAAATTTCTTTTCAGTTTTGGAATGTTCTTCCGATTATTCGTGATTGTGGGCGTTATATGGCTGCTTGAGATAGTATCCTTTATATGCACCCTCTGTGAGATATATTCAGTGTGGATTCAAATTATTGATGGCATTACATGCAGCCAGGGAGTTCTACTGTTTATTGTGACAATATTAAAGACGGATATATTGAAAGCTTTCTATGAACGGTAATTACATTCATATGTTAATCAATTAAATTTATTCACCGATAGATATGCTTTACCAGAGTTTACATACGGAAACCAATAATTGATTCGTCGTACTTAACCTCTACTACAACCCAAGTGCCAATTACTGAAGTTCCTTTGACATCGAGAAATTCAAGCGTAAACTAAGTATAAATTTATTGAATTTAAATTGATTTACTGTAGCGTACTCACTTGATGATGATTTATTTAAATAAATAAATATATTTAAATTTTTAACGTATACCTAGCGATTTATGGCCCTAATCCACTGAAGGGAAAATATTTGTCATAATTAATATAAGGGGTTTTACCTCTGGGACCCATTGATATTGTTCCAGTTTAAGTGTGTGAACTTGGCACGACAAATAATAAAATCGTATAATAAATAACCCATTGAATATTTCACTATATAAGTTATTATAGTGTTATCGGGCATATAATATTGTACAAAGTACTACACCTATCTTCACCAAAGCACAGTTGTTCCTTCACTCACCCGGCCTCTATCTCTCTCTCCTTCTTATGTTTTCGTGTAAATAAAACCAGAGCTATTTAATGAATTCTGAAATAATTCTATATATATATATATATTTATTTGTATATATTTGAATGTTCTTTGTAATGCACTTGGCATTATACGTATTGCTAGACTGTCATATTTTCCAAATATTCAACTCACTCAACTCTTAACACATTCATATCGATGAATAAATTTGTGTGTGTATAGACCAAATAGAACTAACTAAAAGTTCTCATTCAGCCATGCGTAGTTCATGTAATTCAATTAGTTACTAACTAAATATTAAAGTTAAAGATCAGTATCATTATGTGAGGTTTATCAAAAGTATACGTATTATTGCAGTATGTTATTCAGATTGATAAGAACTACGAATTGTAAGAATTGTAGTTTATCAGACGACTTCAGTCAAAATTAGGACGCATTTCAACCATTTGCAAAAGCGTTTCGTTGCACTTACAGATATAATAATAATTTGTTTTAAAACTAGATACAGCGCAAGTTAATATTTATGTTTATGTTTACGTTTACGGTTAAGATTATGTTTAAAACTGAACTAGATGCACTTGTACGTTGCGAGTGTGTTAGCAAAATTGTACCACATCAATGTTTGCCATAGTCTTTAGCTCTTGTTGCTCATAGCATTTCAATGTTTGTGCGCTTCAAATGGAACTCCACCATGTTGTCCAGATCGCAGATCGTTGATTTTGATTTCTTAATATCTGAGTTGAGTATACGCAAATTGCTGCTGTAATCGGGCAGATCCTTTAGACTGCCAGCCATTTCCTGCGCCGTCTGTCTGGCTAACTCGGCAAAGCTCAGCCTTGCCTTGCCTAAGCGTTTCAACGGACTGAAGAGCTCTTGTTCTACGAGCTCACCGTAGTCAAGCACCTGCCATTCACCAGACTCCATGTTCCAGGTGAACAGTATACGGCATTCATAACGACGATTGTGCGAAACGCAACCCATGCGACTGGCGCAATACATGCAATTGGTTGCTGTTGTGGGCATCTGATCGCGCGCCGAGAACTGTCCAATTAGCAGTGAGCTAATGGTTTGGCTTATGGGACACACATTTATCACCTCGTAAGCCCAGTCGTAAAACACATTGTAGATCTTTTGGTGCTTCTGGCAGAGCATGCTGATTACGTAGTATGTGAAGGTCTCCAGATCAAAGGAGTGCTGCGTTATAATGACACTGCTGCAGCGCAATCTTTGGTAAGATGCATGCGAAATCATTTGCATTTCCGAGTAGCACGAGCCATGCACTTCCATTGGCAGCGAGGTATGGTAGCCAGGAGAAATGCAGTCATCTGTGAATATTTAAGAATAACCCAATTTACTGATACTGATCAAAGAAATACATTCCAAACATATAGCTTACCTTCTTCGCTGGTAATCACAGATGTGGCATCATCCTCATCTACATACCGACGACGTAGCTTCTTGGTGCACACCGGTTTCTCTGGCATAACGCCGCCTTGCACGGGCATTTCAACAATGCGCTGTTCGTCGCGGCGAGGCGATAGAAACGAGAGACTAGCATTTGGCGACATAGAGCCACCAATTTCAAATCGCTTAGCCATGGAGACCTGCAAAGGCGACAGTGCACCTAAAGGTCCAAGAGGCTTATAGCTAAGCATCTGCTGCGTTGCTTGAGACAGTGGCGGTGACTTCTGATTGTAGATTTGAGCAGCCACTGTGACAGCATTGGCATTACGACTAGGTGAGCGCATCATATTCGAGCTAGATGGTGGCGACCGACAGCCTAAATGTGGGCCTGGGGGCGGAGTGTGTGCCGGCTGTGCCGGGTGGGGCGAGGAGGATGGCGAAGCACAAGGCGAGTTGTGAAAAAAGTGGGCTGTGGGTGAAAATCGATGTAAACTTCGTGGAGCAGTGGAACTCGCTGTTGTATGATTAAACGTTGTACGTCCAGCCGAACGTATCTTGGTGAATGGTATGATATTTTCCGAGTTATCCTCGGAGAACTCATACTTTTTGTCCGCGAGGCGTCGTTTACGAAATGTCGATATTTTTTCACACTTCTCGTTGTCCTCTGAAAATTCGTAAGCGTTCGATTTGTCCGTTATAGACGTGCTGCCTGAAGTGTTCTGTTTAAAATGTAAGAAGTATAAATATATTTATTTATGGATATTTCATGGGACACACTTACTTGCACGTCGATGGTGGTAATGCCATTGCGATACGATTTGGTTACAATGCGTTGATTACGTTTTCTGGCCTGACTGGACTCATTGGTGCCTACTGTGACCGGTAGAGTAGTCTCCAAAAGAGTCAGACTTGAAGCAGTCATGGCGCTGCTACAGTTTGCCGACAATATTAACTTTTCGTAGGCGACGCTGTTTTGTTCCGAATTGACCCGCGGGTGACATTCATGATTATTGTTATTGTTGCGCTGAATATGCTCGGTTTCGATATCACTAAAATCGGCTATAATGCGCGCAACAACACTGTGCTCGCTATCAGCCTCAGAGCCGGTGAATGGCACCGAACAGCGATCTTCTTCGTTGGCGATTGGAGTACGTGGCAAGAACAAGGTTTGTTGCATGGATGGTAGACTATAACTTTGGTGTGGCAAACAGTTGCTACTGTTACTGCTCATGGATACGACCGGCGTGTCCACATCGATACGCAGCATGTGCATGAATCCATTTGAGATTATGAGTATACGCTCGGGACAGAGCAGATTGATGTGCGGCTCAAAACGTGGATCTGTTTCTGTCGAAGAATACTTTGTGTGCACTGTTAAATGACAATTCAGACAGTGTGCGTTGTAAAAGGAATCTAAAAATAAATAAATATTTCCTTATTAAACAAATATCAAATATAAAATTATTCAATTCATTACATGGACCGTCATCATTTAGCTTCTTGCACTCCAAACAACCTAGTTTAGGAACTTTCACATATGTTATATAGCTTTCTTCGCTCTCCTCCGTTGCAGCACCATGTACAACCAAAATTTGCTTATCGGCATGCTTCCATTGTGTCATGGTAACTGTCTTCACATTGTCAACAACATGGTCATCAAACAGTCGGCGTGAGAAGCAGTAGCGCAGCTTCTTGTGCGGTTGAAATAGCCAAAAGTAAAGCCTGCAAAAGAAGATAACATATTCGACATTTTAATTATGTAAATAATATATTTTTCAATACATACGTGTACTTGTAGCCCACATTAAAGGAGTAGTGGTTAAGTGATGTATTATCATTGCATACAACCCGATGGCTGATCATATACTGTCCACAAGCAGTCAGGCCCATGAATATATGCCTGGAATTGATTTGCATATTGTGAATATATTGTGAATATGTTGCGTGTCTTGCTTACCCTTCCATAGCGCTATTGCCTATGACATCCTTGAGATATAACTTTAACCTATTTGGCACACGTTCATATGGTAATCTTTGTTTTTGGCCTGCACGTGATATGCCTGAAAAGTGTCCTGTGCGCTGCGTGACAGTGGTATGGGTTGATATGTTATTAAAACCCGAATCGACATTGAACTACTACACTACATGTGTCTACATGAGTGTGTGTGTGTGTGGGTGGTTGTACGTGTGTGTGAGTGCGTGTGTCTCTCATAC
The DNA here is from genome assembly GCA_037040025.1 of Sphaerogastrella javana. Classification (NCBI taxonomy): domain Eukaryota; kingdom Metazoa; phylum Arthropoda; class Insecta; order Diptera; family Drosophilidae; genus Sphaerogastrella; species Sphaerogastrella javana. The sequence continues at coordinate 15,289 of JBANCZ010001384.1, read as the reverse complement.
ATACCTCTCTATCGTGCAACATTTGCATCAAATTTCGCATACGCGTTTGCTGTGCCTGCTGTAGGTGAGCGTTTGAGTTTGAGAGCGTTGTCGACTCGTCAGCCTCATCGGAACTATCCACCGTGGAGATATCATCGTCATCGGATGATACTCCGGACAATGATTCGACGTAATTTTGGTAATCAGTCTCCATTGTCATACAGACTTGAAAAAATCAGACTTACGAATTTACGAAAAAAAACCGAAAACGGTAAGAACAAGTGAATTAAAGAAATGAAGACCAAAAAAAACTAACAGCTTATCAGCAAGCAACAGTCCAATGCCATCGCGAGCATTGAGTTGTGTTCGTTTAGTTGCAGTATGCTTCTTGTTGATTTTCTTTTCTATTAAATTTTACATTGAAAGCAATAATTTTCAGCTTGTTCAGTTTACGGCTGATGGTTGTGGTGGCTGACCGATAAAAGGTCGATAACGGTGTGACCAGTTCACCAACCTCGATATAATACATATATTTCTGCACATCTGGCAGCTCGTTCAACCTCAAGTAGGTAATTTCAGCAGCTGTTGATTTATCGATAACATTGATGCGTATATTTAAATTCACAAATGCCGTGTGGCAACGCTTTATCAGATTTAAAATGCAATTAATTAAAGCATTTGAATTACAACATACTAGAGTAAATATATGCAGTATAAATATTAAATAAACTTAGATTAATTTGGCGTTGCTAGTACTCTCTTATGGCTTTAAAGACGTTTCATCACTAGGATTTGCTTTCACTGATGAATCTGGCTTTCGAGTATTCTGTTTTCGCTTCAAATTATAGAACGGCATCGGTATTTCCGCAGAGGGCTCTACACCAGCGCCCGTACTAACGGCTGGCGGCAGTGGCAATAATGGTTCTTCGCTCGTTTTATTAAAAAGTACCCAATTGTCTGGTCTGTAAAAGCAATTAATTTAAATAAATACATTTTCCATTTAAATATTGCATTATGCACTTGAATTGATTTGATCTAGTTACCTGTCTGGCTTGGTAAGTACGATTATAGGTGCAAAGGCCATTTCAGTGCGTTTTTTCACTTGCGATGTACTCTCTACTCGATCGTCGTAATCTGACTCTGACTCTGTGGCCAATATGCTGTTCCCTAGCTGCTTACCTACACTATCGGGAAAAACTGTTACCTTGCTATTGGTTATACTACGTATGGAGGTGGTGAGCATAGGTTTCGGCATTTCTGTTACATGCTTGGTCTGTGTGGCATTCACCAACATGGGCAGCACATAGTTGTCGTCCAGGTATGTGGTATTCGTGTTGGTCGGGTTCGTATTATTTGCTGTATCGTTACCGAAACTGTCTAGCATTTGTTCAGGTCGTAAGTAACCGTCCTTGTCGTATTTTTTAGTCGAGGCTGTCGTGTTATCTGTACGTCCCAGTAACTTCGTAAAGTCCACGGTATTATGTGCTTCGTCCTCGTCATAAACGTAGTCTTCGGGACTATCGGTACTGTCTGTGCTGTCTGTATTGTCAGTGCTCTCACCGGAGGTTAAATTAGCCAATGTACGGCTCAGGTAGTCATAGTCTTGAATGTCTAATTTGTGGTCCGTATTTGTCAGTTCGTCCGAAGTGCTGCCAGCCTCCTTCAGTTCGGGTGCGCGTGCGAAATACTCCTGGGAATGGGTCAATGGTCTGTACCCCGTGCCGATGCCAGTGGAAAAGGGACTTTGGTTATTGCTGCTTAATTCACGATCGTAGTATAGTTCGCTCTGGCTATGAGTATAGTCGGGCTTGTACGACTGTGGCGATGCCAAGCCATAAACGCCACCTTGGCCTTGTGGACGTGCATTGGTATTAGGACGTATGTTGAAACTGAATATACTATCAGCTCCATTGGCACTGGCAACACCAGAGATGCTGCCAAATTGGCCAGAGCTAACGGCACTGCTGGAGGCGTGCAGATAATTTGAAGGGAGATTTGAACCAATTTGAGAGCTGGTCGAAACTGGATAGGAATCAGCATAGGTTGGACGTCCACCATATGCTGAGTTTGAGTTTATGATGTGTGTGGTACTACCACTGAGGGGACTGTTTATCACATGGGTCTCCTGGTAACTGGGGGGTTCCTTATGAGACGTTGAGATCGGACTCGGCAGTGGGGATTGTGTTGGTTGACGGTTGGCGTTCGGATTAAAGCTATTGGTAGCAAAGTTGATGAAGTTTTGAAAGATGTTGGGTGCCCGTGTTGTGGTGCGTCTGTCGTCGTTGTCGTTTAAGTATATTATTGTCGGCGGTTTGGTCTTCTGAACTAGGGCATGAGTTGGGTAATAAGAGTAACGGGGCGTTGTGCTGCCATAGTCCATGTAGTGTGGGGCGTAACTGTTCTCGTAGTTGCCATACGATGGTCTGTAAATTGTCGAGGTCGTATAGTCAGTGTACTCGCTGTTTGAGGGTCTGTTTACGGGACTCTTGTTTGTCTGTCGTATGTTGATTTCTATTTCATATTGATCGTTCGTATTTGGTCCGTTTACAACTACCTTCTGTGGGTAGGCCGGTCGACCCTGGTACTGACTACGCAGCTCGACGCCGCGCTTTGTCGTTTTCGATATTTTTGATGACTTTGTAGTGCGTATAGTGCGACCTAAACTTACAGTCGTGCTGGTATTTCGGAATGTCTGTCGTTCTGTGCTAGTACGGTTGCGTGATGTGTGCAACAGTCTTGGGTCTGGTGCAGGGTCAAGGGTCTTCTTTGTTATCTGTTTCTTGGTGTCATTGATGCTACGTTGTATGCGTTTTCCCTGGGTTAGGTCATCCATTGTCTGTTTAAGTAGGTCAATGGTATGGTCTACATCTGTTTCGATATCTGTGGTACTTGTAGTCGTGGTCTCAGGTCCGTTTAGGTTTTTTGAATTTTCGTCTAAGTCTGAGTTTAAATTTGTGTCTTCCTTGTCTCCATCACTGCGAAACTCTGGTACACCCTCATCATTTTCTATTTGTACAAAAGTCTCTACATTGTCCGTCTCATCCTTAGTGGCATTGCCATCCACAGCATTTCGTAGCTCAATAGGTACATTGTTGATAATGACAGTACGTTTCGGAGTTGTTCCGCTTGGTTTTCTAGTGATTACATTCTTAATGTTGATGGATATTTTCGGAGACTTGTCTAATTTGTTGTTAATGCCAGTCGAAGTCGTTTTGCGTGTGGGTGTCGCGTTCCTGTTGTTGGTCTTAGTCGCGGTCAGAGTCTTGCGTTTCAGGTCAAGCTTATCGCTAACTTTTGTCAGGTTATCGCTAGTGGGTCGCTGAAAACCGTTAGCAGAATTAGGACTAAAGTCCACGTGCGGCTTGATAGGCTTCACACGGTTGGAAAAGCCTGCCTTATCCTCCTTAATAATGGAGGTTACGCTCAGTTCACTGTGTGGCAGTTCAACCTTAAAAATTTGTTCAGGACGCGGCTTTGACGCCAGGAATGGATCTTGTTCCAGCCAGGGACTTAGATCAATGGGCCCCAGATTACCTGTGCCACAGTGCTGTCGCTCATTGTCCGTAAACTCGGCGGGTATGAATATATGCGGCTGAAACGTGCCACCACCCACCGCCCTACACATGACCTGTGCCAACGATACTCGCCTGATCGAGTGCAGTTGTGCCGGCGTAAAGGAGCTCTCAAAGTTGCCATTCTCATACCAGAAGCGATCGCCTCTACGCGAATTGCTAAACTGCTGAGCTATGATGCAGGCAAAGGTGGGACCAACCAAACCACCAACTACAGGGCGCTCCGCAATGCCGCCGACAAAGAGATCAATGTCATGTACACTGCGATAGGCGTGACCAATGCGCTTTGCCGACTCTGGGCCCACCACGTTGGCTGTAGATAAGCAAACAGGGAAAGAGAGAGAGATAGAGACTTAAGATGACTAAAGCTGAACTGTGATATAAGGCCGACTTACCAAAATCATCCCAGCTCTGTATGGGGCTGAGGCCACAGGGCACACGCCACGATGTGTATGGCGCTAGGCCATGATCTCGTCCACGCTGTATGTTAATTGCAGCCAGATCCAAGCCGAATGGAAAGCCAGGCGTTTGAAACAGATGATTAGTCAGCTCGGGCGTAATGAACTCGTCACGCTTCAGTGCGCGCTGGGAGGCCATGCCACGCAACAGACGATGCAGTGAGCCGGCGGTGCCAATGTCACCCGTCTGGAACTCCTCGTGCAAGCTGACATCTATGTATGGAATGTAGAAGCAGAGGCTGTAGAGGAACAGCAACACCAGCTGCAGTAGTTGGACTCACTGTTGTTGATGATATTGTGATGACGATCGCACCTCATGTAAGAATTTTGCACCAGCGAATGACCGAAGCGAAATGCAGCCGAAGAGAAGGCATTCGCCACAGTGGGATTGACCTTGGCATCATAGTTTTCATAGTAGCCGATACTGAGCAGGTCCAAATCGAACAGCTTGCACACCTCCTTGCCCAATATAAGTGGCAAGAATTCCCTATAGGTGATATGCTGAAACATGGCCCCTATGATACGTCGCGTTTCCTGATATATCTTCTCATCACTCCAGTGAGGATTCAATTCGCTCAGCTCCAAGGCAATGCGATTGTGCTCTCCGACCCACACATGATGCATGGCCAGTAGGCCAGGCTGCTCCCCACTACGTCCGTCACCAGCGCGGATGCATTGCGTCGCAAGGGCACCACGCTGACACACATCATCCGAGGGATTGCCACGCCCATAGATTAGCAGTCCATTGCGAAACACTCGCGCATTATCCGATGACTTAGCACTGTTGGAGTAAATGGGCGAGGCATCTATATAGGAGGTGGCTTGATTGGTTTGCTCACGCCAGGAGAGCACACAGTCGCGTCGTTGGGCTGGAGCCGACCGCAGAAACTCCAAGCAGCGCACCTTGAGCGGCGAAAGCCAAGGATCATCCAGTGGCACCTTGATCGGAAAACACGACGGATGGAAATCTTTGCCACCGCAACAGCTGGGTATGGAACCATTAATGGAGCTGCAATTAAATATTAGTTATAGAAGGTATACATAATGATTTCGTTGTGAATTACCGTGGCTGCGCTGTAGATGTAATATCATGGTCCAAAAGCTGACCCCACTGAGCGATCATGAGCGTGAGCGGCGCCTCGCCCTCGCGTGCTCCGTGCACTAGCAGACTGACAAAACGCGACGAGGACAAGGTGCTGCCATCCGTAGAGCTTCTCACGCTGTCCACACCATCCCCATATTCCGGTGGCAAGAACCGATTGAACGGCATCTGAGCGGCACCCCAGCGTGGCCTGCGCTTATTATTGCACGTGCCATCATGCGTGCGATATCGTTCCGATGCCGGCATACAGGGTGGTGGGTCCCGCACCGGGCACAGACCCTCCAGTGCGGTACGCCGCAGCGAGATCTTGTGCGCATGGGATTGACGCGCCAGTTCATCGATGTGCTGGAAGCTAAAACCAAACCATGGATACTCATATTTAGCGGGACAGCCTCAACCCTGATATTGTCACAGATGCTACTGCTGCTACTGCTGTTGACATGGTTGCGTTCAAACTTTGTTATCGAGTGGCGTCTCCAAGCGGCGACGGCTTCTATTTATAAATCGCAACACACTCGGGAGCTTGGGCCAGTGGAGAGCCCAGGCCAAGTCAAGCTAAGTTAAGCTGCAAACAAGTTCGTCACATTGTGCTGCCGGCATTAACTTGCGCCAGCTACGAACTCTGTCTTATGTCTGTCTCTCTGTCTGATTGTCTGACTATGTGTGTGTGTGTGTGGGAAAACGCACCACAAACGCTAGCAAATGAGTTTAATTTGAACGCGTTTGGGCTTTCCATTTACTGCTTTTATTAGCAGGTTACACATCTCTTTTTGGCACTCTCTCCCTGCTTGGGGTATAATTAAATGTGCATGCATTAAACGCATGCAATCCCAATTATAGCATATTAATCGAACTTTTTTTTAGGTAATTATTTTACATTCTGTCGTACATTATTGTTAAATGAATTTTAAACAAATAATTGTTTGTAAACTACACGAAAATGTTCAATTCAATCACGTTGCAGGTCAAATCCTCTTTTTTTACATTATCCAATCAATTCTTCAAGGTAAAATATAGAAAACTATAGAAACTTCTACATAAAAATATATATTATTCACCCTAATTTAGAATAGTTTAATAACCCTACATAAAACTTGTTTCCATTTTGTAAAACACTCTTTCTACAAATGAAAGCTAATTTTTTAAAAATATTAGTTTCTATTAAAACTTAGACTAATGATCACCAACATTTCGAAATATACTATAAATGATAAATAGTAAATTAATAACATAATTGGACATTTTAATATTTTTATATAATCTTAATAATGTTTTAATATAATAACAAATTAAATTGCAATTGATCTACTATTTAAAGTTTGTAAACATGCATATCTAATGCATTCGGTTATTTGATTATGTATTTAAAAAATGAAAACGTCCAATAGCTAGATCTAACACGTTTTAATGAAGGTTTGTTTGTTGTGAACATATATTTAGCTAAGTTATTTTAACTGTTTACTTGATAAATTTTTAATTTAATAGTGTTCACAACATTAAATATGAAATGCATCTTAGGAAATTGAATTTTGACATGTTGTATCAATTTGCTTTTGTTTACAAGCATCAAATTGTTGATGTTTAGGGCTCAGATTATAGGCTTCACGATTGTTTGATAATTAAGAAAATTTTTTTTATAGTTTTATTTTATTCCGAACATATAAAATAAATTTGTTTAAGTGCATTTCAAAGCGTAAGCGTATTAAAAAGCCAACGATTTGATCGCATTAAACGCGGTGAAAGTGGAAATGCATTTTTTCTTTTGTAGATTTTATGCTTAAAGTAGCATAGTTTTTCTGGTTTTTTTTTTGTTTGTTTGTTGCATTTCATTTAATTATTAACTGAAATGCCTACATAAAAACAGACAGAGCGCCCTTTACCTTAGACAACATGGCGTATGCGCAATATTCAAACGAAGAGCAAACATGCGAAGCGCAGCCGCAACAGCAGCAGCAACAGCAGCAGCAGCAGCAGCAGCAGCAGCAACAGCGTTCAATGAACTCAACAGCAAAATAAAAACATACATATGTATGTATAGGTGTGTATGTATCAATGTACGTAAGTGTGTAAATATACGATGTATATATAAATAAACTTTCATAGTATTAGATGCTTGGGGCCGAATTCGTGCGGCGCTTAGCGATGGTAGAAAATGAAAGTCGTGTCTTATTGTTTGTATTGCCATCAGTATGTGTGTGTGTGTGTGTGTGTGTGTGTATGAGTATCTTTCTTTGGCACATTAGACGGTGACTTCAAATCTTGTTGTTTGTTGTGTCGTTTTGGTATTGTTGCCGCTGTTTGATGTAATCAAATTGCGAATGCCGTCTGAGAGTTTTTGAATGACTCGAACGGTGGTGGTGGGGAAGTGGCGAATGGGTGAAGTGTATAGAGTATAGCATGAGACATGCGTTTTTCTTTATAAGTATTATTATTTCTAACATTTTTGTTGCCACTCTCCATAAACAAACAAATAAACACACACACACACACACACACGCACACACACGCGCGCACACGCACACACACATTTATAATTGCAATAGCTTTCTTCTAATTTGGCTCAAAATGCTGCTTTTGGCAATATTAATGAGCGCTAACGCTCGGTCACATCATCGATGATGTTGCTATTGATGACGATGACGATGACAATGATGATGATGATGATGCTGATCATAATGATGGCAAACTCATTTTTAATTAAAGCAATCGCGTTGTATATGTATTTCGTAATTTGATTTGCAGCAATCATTAAGGCAAATAAACTTTGGACAAAAACATATACCAAACTAAGGCTCAACTAGCAGTTACCCTATCTAGCTGCCTGAACTATAACATTTCTTGAATCATTATATAAAAGAAAAGGTTTATTTAGTTGCTGTTGAATCGGACGTTATCGATACGCATTGTTATGGTTGTCAGCTCATTGAACGCACTTGTTGATTGCAATTACATAAAAGTTTTTGGGCTTTGCCTCATTGCACCTGTATGAAAATTCGTATATCTTTCCGTCTGTCTGAATGTTTGTCTGTCAGTCTGAATGTCTGTCTACCTATCTACCTGTCTACATGTCTGTCTTTCACTATATTTATTTGTCTGTCTCTCACTCTGTCTTGTCTTGCAGTGAAAGTTCTGGCTTGCACTGGAAAATTGCACGGATAATCCACACAAATAAAAAAGCTCCAACTCCAATTGCAACTCCAACTCCAACTCCAACTCAACAAACTGAAACTCGTAGCTGTAGCCTGAACTCGTTGTGAAAAGTGAAAACTTGCAAACTGGAAAAACTACAGTGGCACTGGCTGTGGCTCTGACTGTGGCTGTGTCAGATAGCAGCTTGACTGGCATTTCCGTTAACGTGAACATTCACGTTAAGAGGTCATTTACATTTGCACTGCCCAGTTGAACCTGGCGCTGCACAGAGTGGATGGGCGGCAAAGCTTTAATTTACCTTTTCTAAGCATAACCATACAATATTCGCTCAAGTTGTATTGGTGTCTGGAATGGTCCAGACAACTGACCATATCCACAAGTGCGCTCCTCGACTCTTTGGCTCTTCGACTCTTCTACTATTCGAGTCTTTGGCTCTCTGGAGCTGTGGCTCATTGGTCAGCCTGCAATTATGTATGTGGCATTTCAATGTCAAAGTGAAAGTTGACTCTGAACAAACATTGACTGTTGTTTTAGCTACGATTTTTTGTACTGCTGTTGCTGTTGCCACTGCCACTGCTACTACGTTGCTGCTGTTGCTATTACTGTTGCTGTTGCTGTTGCTGTTGTTGTTAATATTTTGAAGCACTTTTGTCAGCGTACTTCAACTGCCAACTCATTAGCCAGGCATGACTGCCATGACTGCCATGGCAAACCGTAGAACTCGTTAATCAAGCGAGAAAGTTGCCCCCTGTTTCAAGCAGCAGCGGGTGTTGTTGCAAGGGTTTTTACCACCTCTCCTCATCTCATTTGGGACATATTATTGTTATTTTCTCACATTTTTTTCTACTACTACTCTCCCTTCCCTCGATACTCCACGTCTACCTCTTCCTCTATGACTTCGTCATTTTTGCAGTAGATTACTTTGCCCATGGGCTATTCGAGTGGACAAACTTTTTGCCCTGACCACACAATTGCGAAGGCTGCCAAATGAGTTTAGGGCATCTAGTGACTGTTTCCATATAATGACCACCTCAGGTGAATTCTGTATAACCCGACCAATATGTTTTTAGTACAACTTTAACTATACTTAAAAAAGTCTATTAAAAAGGAAGCGATAAATCCATGGAGACCTTGTTTGAAATTTGATTGATATCTAATCATTTGTAAGTCCTAAATCGAAAAATCAAAGCAATTGCTTTTATTTACTCTTTGAATACTTCCTGACTATTAAAGCTATGAAAACTGTAGAAACCATATAGTAAATTGTATAAATTATTTAATATTAAATATATAATATTGATGTTAAAGAATAGTTTCGATTTTTTAGCTGAGAAAAAGTTATGACTATTTAGGTCGAATGCTGATGAATTTCTGATACATCGTTTTATATTTAAGTTGGCTCATAATCCATTTCAGACAACTATAACTATTAACAACCATTCAATATGCTTAAAATCAATTTAAACTGCTCTTAATATAATAATTCAAATCATGAACTTTATAGAAGAGAGACCAAAATACCAGAAATAATATGAAGAACAGTTCAATTCTACAGTCTTCTATCAAAACTTTTTGAATAACCCACTCATATCGAAATACACATGGATTTGTAATTATGCACTATTGGCCATAACTTTGCTCATATGTCATATGCCGGATGGCTATATTTTTGTGGATGTTGTATTTACCCACTCACCCGACCACGACTTACTTTTGGCGAAAGGCTTTTGTAGCCTCTATAGTAGCATAGGCGGCCATCTCTCGTTCCCCCGTCTCGACGCTAGGGGCATTGAAGCGGGCCAACAGTGCGGCTGGATGATTGTCCTGCAACATTTGACCTTTGCAACAAAATGAAAATAAAAAGTGATGGAAATTTGACTAACTTTAGCAACTGCAACTAAAAAAGACGCACCATTGAGCAGCATTTGCGGCTGTATTTTGCCATAGAGTTCGGTCATAGCATTCAGTCCTTGTTGCACGCTCTGCTGCAGTGCAACATCCATCAGCGTGGGTCGACGCGAACGTGGGTTCCTCTCACTTGTGCTGGTGCTGCCACTCTCTGCTATCTCCATGGGCGTGGGCGTTGGCGTGGGCGTTGTCAGTGGTCGGGGCAATTCGTTGATGGGTAGCTTATTGCCAGCTTCCAATGCTTCCTGCTGCTGCGCATTTACTGCAGTGGCAACAACCAAAGACAACCCCAGCAATAACAAATGCTGCAAGGTTGTCATGTCGTGTCTCATATGATGTACTAGGTATATTTTCTAGGAATGTCTTAATATGAGTTTACGGAAATGCTAGCTATGTATTCCTCGGAACCATTCGTCAGAGGCGTTCCTTTAAAATGTCAACATGTGATACGCTTAAGGAATTAATTTGTATTTTAGGAAACTTGCATTTGTTAGATTTTTATTTATCTGTAAATAACCATAAAATTTTAAGAGCAGGATAACAAGAAAACATTCTATATTGTATATTTTATTCTGAAGAACTGTATGGGTAAAACTTAAAACAATTATTTGATTATACGAAATAAATAAATAATAAATTATTTACAATAAGAATAATAATAATAAATTTTTATAGTTTTTCGATTAAATCATCCAAAACGTCGTAAGAGTATCGATATCACGTTACATATTAATGACTGCAAGTCATGGGAAATTATTAGACATACTCGATCTCGATTCGAATTTATCTCTGGGCAAAAGTTATGAAAATCGAAAATCAGCAAAATCAACTTGAATCGATAATAAACACGCAAATTAATTATGAATGGAGTTGCGTTGAGCGTTAGTAATTTGATGGCAATAGTTGTTTTGATTGTTGTTGCTATTGTTGTTATTATGGGTAAGATTTATGTTATGCTGTTGTTGTTGTTGTTGTTGTTGTTATTATGATTGTGATTGACCGATACCGATTACATCAACACTAAAAAATGTGCCACAATATGGGAATGCAATCTGTTGATATTTTTCTTGATTTCTTTCTTTAACCGCTGCAGTAGAGCGTTTAATTTATGATTATTTATTTACCATTTGCGGTTGTAGCAATAAGTGATACAAGTACCACAATTACAATAACAATTATAATCATAATAATACTAATAGCAAAATTTTATTTCATCATTATTGAACGACTGCAACATGCCCTGCATCGGTAGGCAGCAACTCAAACAAATCTAACCTTATGATGAAACATAAAAATTAATCTTGAACCTCTCACAAGTTATCAGCTCTTATCAACCGTGTTGGATTGCAACATTGTATATATTTTCATTATTACATATGACATATTATATTTTCAATGTGCAAATGATTCTATTACTACATACTGAATGTGGTTTAAATTATTATAATTATAATGATAATAACTTCAATTCAAATCAATAGATTAGATTACTCTCATATTTTAAGTAATTAATGTGTATCATGATTATATTTAATTGAAAAGATAATTTTAATGTTTATATTAATACCAAAAAATTATAGTTATTTAAAAGAAAAGTGCACAGTATCGCCTATTCTACTCCTTTCACTTGAATATTTTATGGTTTACTTCACGGTTGCGCGGGTTCAACATTAAAAATATCAGCGTCATAAACGAGCAACCACTTAGCATTTGCAAACACCGCCCCGGTGCATACTACCATATATACTATATAGTAAGTCGTTCATAAGAGTTATTTAAATTTTCTATAGTTTTTGTTTTTCTTTTTTTTCTAATTTTTTGATTTTGGTTTTCATAAACAAATTATTATGCAATTTGTTTTAGAGTGCAATCAAAGGCTGATTGCTGATTAATTCAGGCCTTGCATAAGGCCCTTACTTGAATCGGGTGGCTATAGTCTACATATGTATGTGTGTGTGTGTGTGTTTCAGCCGAAGAATCGGCCTTGTTCGGCAGCTGATTTGCAGCCAGGAAATTGTTGGCATAGATACATTTTGCCAAGGCATACGGCTATCTGCATTGGTTCACGCTCACTTAACTAAGTATGGCGGGCGGGCCATTAAGTTGAATCAATTTGAATATAAACTTAGCATAACGGATATCAATTTACCTACAATGTAATTAGCAGCCGAACTGATTAGCACCTGCTGCAATTAATTATAATCAATCCAATCTCAGGCTTAGTCAATTTGCACTGTTGAAGTCACTGTTACTGTTACTGTTACTGTTGCTGTTACTATCGGTGTTACCGTCACTGTTACTGTTGCTGTTACTGTTGCTGTTACAGCTGCTGTTGCTGTTGCTGTTGCTGTTATGATACAGTTGTTAATGTTACTGTTACTGTTACTGTTAGTGTTATTCTTCTGTTGGCCCTAATGTTAAATAGTCAACGAAATGTTGGCTATGTTAATGGTGAATTCTTCCTGTTTCCTCTTCCTGCCGATATGTGTTACATTTCACGTTTGTGTGCCGTGCGCTGCACAAAATAGAAACTTTTTCGCGTTTGTATCTGGGATCGCCGTAAACCGAACTAAATCGATTCTCACCTCACAGCTGGCATTAGAAGCCAAAAGATACACACTGAAGCCACAGCAACAGCAACAGCAACAGCAACAACAGCAGCCTCAGCCTCAGCTTAAGACATGCCACAACTACCACGAGTCGCGGCGTCTCTCACCGAAAAAAAAATAAAAAAAAAAATACAAAAAAAAACATAAGTAAAAAAAAAAAAAAAAAAGTAAAAGATCAACGTCAAGAGTTCCAGGCAAGCGACCAGTTCTCACTGTCGATTGGGGCTGGCAGTGGCAGTGGTAGCAAATGCTGGTGTTGCCTTTCCACACTCTTCCCATCATATGTTGATTATTATTTATTTTGGGTTTGTCAGCCACCTCAACCACCTCAATCACATCAATAAGCTGTAACTTTTTACCATTCAGTATACAGCATTCCGTATTTAAATTAAGATAGATATAAAATGGCCCGCGGCTGCAAAAAAAAAAAAATAAAATAAACAAAACCAAGCCAAAAATGTCTTACTCCATGGTGAAAAACATCATCCATCGATCGTCGGATTGTTGGATAGTTGGATCGTCATCCGGCGGCCACAGTCGCCACTTGTCGTAAAACGAAAATAAAACCCAACTGGATAAATTGCTACCCAGCCTCGGGGTCCGGTTCTAGCCCAGTTCCGACCTCGGCGAACCACTTGAATGCTGCTTCGCTTATCGTTCGCCTGATCGAACTGCTTTCAATTAGAAGAGAAAGTTCTTGCCACAAGAAAAAGTGAAAAAAGCTCAACGGAGCACACAATGATATATCGCATGTATATATCTATATACTCATCTGTATGTATATGTATCACCTGGGGGCAAACATGTATTTCTCTACACACACAAACACTCTCTCTCTCTCTCTTTCTCTCTTACTCTCTAAGCAACAGCGAAAAGATCTTTAAAAATTGCACCTCATAAATTAAACAGATGATGTATCATACTCGATTATACTACACTCCCACTGCTTCTTACCTACATATACATATATACACTATATAGTATATAGTAATTGACATCAAAGCGAACAGGCAATCGTGCGTCTTAAACATAGTGGAAACCCCCGAAAGCCAAGAGCAAAAGTCTCAAGTGGGGGGTATTATATCCACAGAATGTGGAAAGGGCTAACATCTGTGATCGGTATTTACACCATTTAACGAGCTAGTTAGTCATCCGAGTCAACCATTCCAATATAGTTATGGCTTTACCTCTATACAGTTCTATATATAAGAGTCGTATCTGTATATTTGCAATAATTGCTTACAAACACAACAAACCGTAAACTCCATACTTCTTTAAAGATATAGTATATAGGATAGAATATTATTAGTATTACAAATATAGTTAAAGAATATATTTATATATTAATCATCATAACTGAAGTAGCTTAACCACACGATAAGGAACTGAACTATATGAAAAACACAGGGTCTAAATAGAAGAGAGATGAGAGCAAGGTTTACACTTTAACCATAACTAATATCTTTAAGAGTTGGAGATGGGAATTACAATAGAACTTTTAATGTAAACTAATAGAGTATAAAAAAGAGTAATTAAGATATTGTATGAGAGAAGCATTTTCTATTACTGATATGATATGCAAATCTGCATATAAAAAAATCGCTGTATCTATAGTCTTACCTTAATAGACTTGGGACACAGCCATATATAGAATTCGCAGATTCAAATTGCTCTATTCTGAGCCTTGAAGCATATACACACTCTCCAGCTAGAAACAATGTTAAATATAATTTGTTAATGTTATAAGATGGTAACGTAATGTATTGAACACATTATTTGTATTTTTAGCTGTGGTAAGGATTTATTTAAAGATGAAATGTATTGAGATTTTATAATCTTATAATCGTATGAGTTTATAATTATTACAATCGATTATACTATTATATACTATATATTATGATATTTGATAGCTTAAACTATAGCATATATTTAATTGAAGTTAATGTTTGGCAAATTCATTAGTAAGCCAATTTTGTAGGCTGCCGCTTGAAGATTGCCATCTGTCGGTTGCCCCATCTCGCTTGTTCACTGTCACTTGGTAATTTGATCATTGAAAAGAAAAACACTGCTGATTGGCAAGTTCCCATCAAAAGATCTACTATATGTGCCAGTTGATGATGCCTTACGTATACAATCCTCCTAAATTAGGTATACGTAAGCAAATAAATTTGCCTGACAAGAGCCACGCACTTGGGTAATTGAATTCAATTGAACTGAGTGCGCACTCAATAAACAACGGGGGGATATAAAAGCTCACAGCACAGAGTGAGGGAGAAAGGAAGCGAAGAGAGAGAGAGAGAGAGAGAGAGATACATTTACAGCAAAAAGAACGGCAAATGTTGATCCAAAGAGCGCTGGAATAAAGCATTCAAAGATAGTGCGGAGAGACGGCGGGAAGAACGTAGGCGTCAAATTTGAAATGAAATGGAACGTTGTAGACACGATTGAGACTACACGCACACACACACACACATGCAGACAGATAGACTACTACTAATACTACAACTACTA
>JBANCZ010001383.1:0-22115 GCA_037040025.1 Sphaerogastrella javana | reverse complement strand
CAAAAAAAATCATTAGGTTTAATACATAAAATGAACATATTTTGTACGCACAAATACTTATTTCCATGAGGTATATTATTGTACATGTTTTTCTTAAATAAACTTTCAAAGTTTGAAAAAAAAAACCGCACGAATTAAGTTATAGACCCAATACATTTGCTTACGAATGTGTATGTATGTATAATTGATTAATGTCAGAGCTGTAACATTTGTGTTTTGGCTGCCAGTGCCAGGTGCCGACTTGTTTAGTTGAGCAATTTAGGAGGGGATGGGGAGTGGATGAAGGTGGGGGCGGAATTTATATGTTATTGCTACTGCTGCTATTTGTTGTTCTTCTGTGTGTATACAATTGTCTGTCTTGTATATATATTGGTATTGCATGTTGTTGTCAATCAAATTTGCTTTACTGTTTGCATTATTCGAAATTTATTTAATTTCCTTAACACGCAATTAGTTTTATTTAAGTTTATTGCGGTTCTCTATTGCCATTTCGCTCGCGAGCTATTCGTCAACTCTTTGGCATATGTTTAGCGTTGCCAGTCAGTCACAAAACGAACGGACGTCGAAAAGCATGCGAAGAAAGTGCGCGAGAATGAAAATATATTTACACGATGAAGCTAATTCACGATGTTTTTCATATAATATTTATACATATTTGGCTTTATTAATAATTTCTAATTAAGTATATATAGTTATGTTATTGTTTATATTAACTAATTTGTGTATTTGTTGAAATGTATTTTTAGGGCACCTCACGACCGCGATTATCAAGCCGGCAACCGTGGTGGTCGCGATCGCGACGATGATCGTCGTGGTGGCGGTGGAGGAGGATCGCGCTTCGGTGGCGGCAATGATTATCACGGTGTACGTAACGGTCGCATTGAAAAGCGTCGCGATGATCGCGGTGGCGGAGGTTCACGTTTTGGCGGCGGTGGTGGTGGTGGCGGCGGCTTTGGTGGTGATCGTCGCGGAGGCGGCGGCAGCCAAGATTTACCCATGCGTCCCGTCGATTTCTCCAATTTGACACCGTTTAAAAAGAACTTCTATCAGGAACATCCCACGGTGGCCAATCGCTCGCCATATGAAGTACAACGCTATCGTGATGAACATGAGATCACAGTGCGCGGCCAGGCAGCCAATCCCATACAAGATTTCTCTGAGGCTTATTTCCCCGACTATGTAGTAAAGGAGATCCGTCGTCAAGGCTACAAATCTCCCACACCTATCCAGGCACAGGGTTGGCCCATTGCAATGAGTGGTGCTAACTTTGTTGGCATTGCCAAAACAGGCTCGGGCAAGACACTAGGTTATATTCTACCAGCCATCGTGCACATCAACAATCAGCAGCCCTTGCAGCGTGGTGATGGACCCATTGCATTGGTGTTGGCCCCAACACGCGAGTTAGCACAACAGATCCAGCAGGTGGCCACCGAGTTCGGTTCGTCATCGTATGTGCGCAATACTTGTGTCTTTGGTGGCGCCCCGAAGGGAGGTCAAATGCGTGATCTGCAGCGTGGCTGTGAGATTGTCATTGCCACACCTGGACGTCTCATTGATTTCCTCTCTGCTGGTTCAACCAATCTGAAGCGTTGCACCTACTTGGTGCTGGATGAGGCTGATCGTATGTTGGATATGGGTTTCGAGCCCCAAATTCGTAAAATTGTTTCACAAATTCGCCCCGACCGTCAAACGCTCATGTGGAGCGCCACCTGGCCCAAAGAGGTCAAGCAACTAGCCGAAGATTTCCTGGGCAATTACATTCAAATTAACATTGGCTCACTGGAACTCTCGGCCAATCACAATATCCGCCAAGTGGTCGATGTTTGCGATGAATTCAGCAAAGAGGACAAGTAAGAGCTCAATATTCAAAATGGATTTTTATTGATTTATGGTAATAATATATAATTGTTTCAGATTGAAGAGCCTGCTGTCTGATATCTATGACACCAGCGAGAATCCCGGCAAGATCATCATATTCGTCGAGACAAAACGTCGCGTTGACAACCTCGTGCGTTTCATTCGAAGCTTTGGAGTGCGATGCGGCGCTATTCACGGCGACAAGTCACAATCGGAGCGTGATTTCGTGCTGCGCGAATTCCGTTCGGGCAAATCGAATATTCTGGTGGCCACTGATGTGGCAGCACGTGGTTTAGGTAAGTTTCAGCCGAATAATATATAAGACCGATGCTGCTTCTAGTCTATGATGACTTTAGCATCACGCTGTAGCTGCTCAACACAAAACTATTGTAGTTGAAATAGATATTGCTTAACACTTATGTAACTGACACAAAAACAAATCTCACGCCAATCATACACACACCTATGCCCACACCCACGACAACAATTACCCAACCACCCACTTGCTAGTGCAATCCCAAGCAACCTCCCGCATCTACATTTAGACATAAACGTATGAACCAAATTAGCGTGCGCAGACAGTTAAATCTTTTATCATAAAACAGTTTTTTAGTCGTTAAGTGCAAATAGCCAAACTTTAATAATCAACATAAATTTTTACTTCTACCCCGACCCAACCCATGCAACCCGACCCGACCCACCATACAACTACAACTACTGCTATTACTACTACTACTACTACTACTACTATTACTATTACTATTACTATTACTACTACTATTACTACTACTACTATTACTACTACTATTACTACTACTACTACTACTACTACTACTACTATTACTACTACTACTACTCCTAATCCTACTTCTAATATTTCTACCACTTCAATCATTACCAACATTACTACTATTACAAGTACTATTTCTAATACCACATACTACTCTTTTGTCTGCAAAGCATCAGTAATTCGTAGTAGAGTGAGGGTAGTTATGGTAGGGATTGGGTCATTTCCTGTCCAACTTTGAGCATATGCATATTAAACATTCGGACATTCTGGCATTCGGGCATTTGGGGCAGTCCTGAAATGTTTGCAATTAGTTAAATGCTGTTGGCCTTTGCAGTTAGTTACTTTGACTTAATTGCAATCGATTTGTTAGTTTAGTGTGTTCAGGTCGATCAAGTGTGATTGCTAGAGGCAAATAATTGCTGTAAATATTTGCATCTCTTTGTGGAAACTGTTGACAATTATTTACATTTTATTGCTTTAAAATAGCTAATTAAATTAAATATAATAAATAAATTGATAAAATTTAAAATGTATTAAAATAAATTCATTAAATGATTGATAATGATAATATATATAACAATTGATAATGATAATAGTTAATAATGATAATATATATAATATGTTTATTAACTATTCAGAAACAATTAAACCGCACGCAAGTTTGTATCATGTCTTAGCATTTAGTATCATCATCAGCAAATGTAAGCCCAACTCGTTAATTATTGCAATTAGTTAATGCGTATAATACTTTTTTGATCGTTTCGTTCTTATCAGCAAATCGTTTGACTTGTTCCCTTAATGTTACGCACGCGACCTAAGAAAACGAGTAAAATAAAAAAAAAAAAAAATTTAGAAATGAAAAAAAAAAAAAAATATTAATCTCATACCATTAAAGCGGCATATCGAGTTAAGTTGAGTTCCAGTCGCCAAGTCCAACTCCAACTTCAGCTCGGAGCGAGGCATTGATTAATGGTTTCTTCCTTTAGACACGTCATAAACGGGCTGGTCCCATTTCTTACATCCTTCTACCCATTTCTCTGGGTTTTTTTTTTTATCAACAGGCTTAGGGTTGAAACTTTGGAGTATTCAGTGTTACGTGCTAGGGATTGTGGATTGCGGGTTGTGGGCTGTTGGCTGTGAGCTGGTCTTGTTGTCCAGTCAAGTATAATTAACAAGTTTGTTGTGCTGCTTTTTTTAAACTCTCATTTATTCAAAAACTTTTTTCTTTGCACTGTTTTTTGTTTATTTTTTTTTGTGTAAAGAAATTGCAAAAAATTGAAGTTGTTGGTCGTTTTATGTAAATGATGTGTAAACACCACGTGCAGCACCGTGTTCATAATCCCAGCCACAAAATGCAACACTGCGGGTTCGGCTGAAGAAGGGGGGAGAAAAAATCCGGGAGGAAAAGAATATTCAATGCATATTTCGTGGCGCAGGTCCATTAGGTGGAGAGTACAACGACACGTGTCGCTGCGATTTATTAGCATAATTTCTCTTCTTCAAGTATATTCCGTAGTGTGAGTACGGGAAACATTAAAGTGAAATTGATGTTGATGTGGGTTTTCTGTGTGGTTCCTATTTTTTTTGTTTTTGTTTTTAGGTTAGTTTCCAAGTAAAACTTGTTGTATTTCAAGCGACATAAATCCGTGAAAGTTTTCCATGGGCTGCAGGTTTCACTTTTCAATTTCGTTGACAACCTCAGCATCATATGATGATGATGATGATGATGATGATGATCATCATCATCATCTACTCTAACATCATCATTGTGAATCCCCACAACTTTTCACTTAATTGTTGTACATTTGTCAACCTGAGACACACTCGAGCTGTTCCCAAAAAACGGAGTCACAGATGCCACTCAAGCATCATCATGCCACGCCCCCGTTCTGCTCCGCCCTAGTCACTGTGCGACTGTGAGACAAACTCAATGGACTCAAACCACAAGCACTTTAAATTCTGGAACACACACGAACTCACAAACACACACATAGAAACACCCAAAGACATAGGGAGCTAGAAGTGTCGCACGTATCTGTATCTGTATCTGCTTCTGTATCTGTATCTGTGAGTGCGTGTATCTGTTGGATAGTCGTGTGTCTAGTCTTGTGCTATTTATGTCTCAGTTAGTAGCACATTTGCAGTGACTAGTACGTCCGTTAATTAATTGGATTTACAATTACAAGCCAAGCCATACACACATTCACTCACAAATACACTCACACACACACTCACTCTCTGACTAAAGCTTGCTTTGGTGGCATCACGAATAGAATGCGCTGAGTACTGCAGAAATTGCAAAGGCGGCGAATAATCCATACGTAATGAGTGTGTAGCGAATGCCTTAATTACTATTACTAAAGCGGGCGCTTTAAAGTGAACTAATGAAATGACAGAAAAAATAAATCTACACTTACTCTAAAAGCTCATATGAAACTTTAATATGAAACAATGAATGAATGGTTCAATAACACAGAGAAATGTATTCAAATAAACAGAAAATAGAGCCTTTAGTCGTTGGAATTTGTAAGAATCGTATTATAGGGTAAATTGTTTACCGTGACAACTGAGCTAACAAAAATTGAGTAGGAATGCCATGGTATAGCTCGAATTTCGAGTTGATATTACGAGTACGAATACGATTACGAGTACGAGTAGTCGCGGTGTTAGTGGAGCCGTCATGTGTGTTTAATGTGCATAGAGTCCAGTTTTTGAAAATTTAATTATATGCCCCAGCGAGTCGTAATTAAATCCAAAAGACCGGAGACCAGACACCAGATACAATGCCAAACGAACACACAAATATTTTTAATAAACGTATAGATCTACTGCTACACCTTACCTCCCCCCGTGGAGAGCCCGTGGTACATCGATGGACATTTTTGAAATTGCAATAAAACGTCTGACTGAACATTGAGCGATTAATAAGAGACAACCCAAGAGAGATTGAGAGTGAGTGAATGAGAGAGTGAAAGAGGTAGTTGAGTTCGGAACAGAGTTGTACCCATGCAGCAACTTTAACTCAAAACTACCTATACAATGAAAAGTGCTTGGCTGTTTTGGGTTTTTGTGCAATCCTAATTTCCCGTACAAACATAAAAGGTAGCGGCACAGCAGCACACCCCTTACCCAGCACAATTGCATCCCTTTGAAACAGCGTGCAAACCCCTACAACATCTATCCAGCCCCTGCTTCAAGCAAGGTGAAAGTACCTTCCTTCTCTAATGCGTCGCTGCTTTTAATTCCAATTCCTGTTGGGCTTCCTTGTTGGCAAGATTTTTGGTGGTTGCTGCTGTTGCTATGACGCGTATTCGCCGAGAGGATGCGGGGTATGGTTTTCCCATTTCTAACGGTAGCTGGGGGTATATTTCCCTGCAAAGTTTTCCGCACTTTTACTTCATTTCCACTGCAATGGCACAAGGCTAAAGCGTTGCATTTAAAATTAAATCCTCGACGGGCTATTTGTCATTTTTGACAGTTAAACTGTTTTCTCGGGTCTCGAACTTTGCGCTGAAATTGCGGCTTATGGTCGCAATATTACGACCTTTTTTTTCAGATAGCTAGTTACTATTGTTTTCGTTGTTCTTTTTGGGCTCTGTTCGCTTTCATTTGTTCCTTTCAACGCAATCTGTTGTTGTTTGCAATTAGACATATAAATATGGATGACTTTTTATTTAAATTTTGATCAAGTTAAAAAATTATTATATACAAAGTATGTTAGGTCATTTAATGTATAGGTTTTTATATATCCAATATCAATCAATGATAACCCATTTAAATTAAAATTTTATGTGTAGTTAAGGGTGAGTAATATTGACTGTTTCTCAAAATATTATCAGTAGATTTTTTTTATTAGATCAACATAAATTTCTCTAATTAAAGCTGTAATTTTCCCTTACGCAGTTAATATTAAATCTCCACCACTTTTTTTTTGTCCATGTTCGAAGTCTAGATCCGATTATTTATAATGCAACAAATTCACACCAAGTTGACCTCTGACCCCTGGCAAGCCACAAATATATATGCGCCACAAATCTGCCAAGATTAACAGATTTCGCTAGACAATGGCAAAAATATGAAAATACCCAGTGGATGGGCGGACAACCAGACAGAAAGACAGACATACTGCGCAAAAAGAGATTAAAATCAAATCAGCGCATAAATTGCCCAACTCTTTGGCACAACGAATGGTCGAATGGTGTATCCTACGCCAAGGATATTAACGCCTTGAGCCCAGTTAATGGCCATAAATCATAGAACATAATAGACCAGAAATTACAAATCCAAATTGAAAAAAATACTGCCACATAGATTTGCATGGAAGCCAAACAACAAAAAAATAGAAAATAATAAATATGTGACTGTAAAAATAAAATCCCTTAAAGGAAATCCGCTTAAAGGACATAACAATCAAAAATTATGCCCTTATGACGAGCAAGGGTTTCAACTTAAATGTCGAGTGTTTCTCTTTCTTCTTCATTCAGTTTTTATATCCTCAACGAAGTTGCAACAGTTGCGAATCCAATTGGAATCCAACATAAAATTCCGTCTATAGTATTCTAAAAAAAACAACCACATTGTGGGGGAAGGAGTTGATACCATTGTGAATGCTGTAAACCCATAGGAGGAGTTGGTCGAATTGCAGAGTTGCCGCCTGGCATTGGCCATTAAAAAGTTTTGTCAAGTTAAATTACCAAAAATTGCAAATTGCTTGGATTATGCCATGTTCAAGGACATCGAATTGTTGCCTCTTGTTATCCTGCACCACTTTCACTTCCTGTTGTGCGAGTGTTGCATATGGAGAGTGCCTCTCCCTCTCTTTCTCTCTTTCTCTCTATCTCTCTGTGTGTGTGTGTGTGCTTTTACGTGTTTGGGGGCGCATTGTGTGGCTAAAGGATTTCATACACTCAATATAATTAAGGGCTTGAGCCTTGAGCCCAAGTTATATGCCATACCAAAAGCTCCACCACCCATCCGACCCTTCTTTCTGCCCAGGCAACATTCTGTGTGTATATTGCGGCTTGAGCTTGGATACTGGCAATCATACGTATGTGTGTGTGAGTGTGAGTGTGTGGGTTTTGTCACACAGCATTTGAATTGTATGTTAAATTAAATTTTACTAGAGGGACCAGCCCTTCATTCACTCATCCAACCTAAACATTCGACCTCACTCACTCACTTCGCACACTTGCTCACTTTTGGTCAGCCTCTTTGACCAGTCATGGTCTGCCGTATACCCCCCCTGATATCTACCCCTCTGATGTGTACTACTATGATGTCTACCCCTCTGCCAGTGATGTTTTTCAAAGTCATTGGCTCCACTGTGCCCAGCGTCATGGCATGGAGAGTATTAACTTGTCTGTTTGCTGAGCTTGACAGATTTCTCATTGGCAATGCAGTGGTTGCTGCTTTTGGTTTAGTTGCTTGGTCTGTGGCTCAGTTGGGTTTTTGTTTGCATGCTAGCCACAGAAAGAAACAGACAGACAGACTTATGACCAGGCTATAGTACATCATTTGGATACATGTAGTATGAAAATGCATACAAAGTAGAAGCAGCAGCAGCTGTTGCAGGTGTCACTGTGGTTCAGTTTGTCTAAATTGGATTAAATATATAAAATATGGCCAAGGTGACCTCTGCCAACTCAAGATACCACAAAGTATAAAATAATGCATAATATTTGTTAAGCATAAGCATAGTACACAGAATGAGCGAGAGAGATAGGGAGAGGAAGAGATTGGCAGAAAATCTCTTATCAGTGCAATTTTTGTTGATTTTGTTTTGAAACACACCTACGATGTGGAACCGGTACTTAATAGAAGCGGAAAAAAAAAACAAAAACAAAAGAGAAATAACAAAATAGAGATAAATAGTGTGAAAGCGAGAGAGTTAGAGACTGTCATAGTCTATGGTATAAGCTCCTCTCTCACATCTCAGCTTATGAGTTCCCTGCTTTTTTGTCCGATGTTCATGAGAATATGTACATACACACGCATAGACACATACACATTCCCAAGTGAGGAAGCATAGGTACAAGCACAGAAAGAGAGAGAGAGAGGGAGAGGAACTACCGGAGCGACTAGTGTAGCGACTATCACAGCAAATCAGTCATATCAGACTGTCACAGCGAATCAGTCGACTAATATCAGCCTTTGCTGCCGCTTCGAATTTTGAAGGTATGAAAAGCAGAAGGGAAAAATTTCTACTATTTTATTTGTACTATTTTAAAATTAATCTAATTTGAATGTTTATTATTATATTATCGAATTTCAATTGTAATACCCCAAAGAGAGAGAATTCCGAAAGACACCTATAGAAAAGAATATTGTGTTTCAGCAGCAAAATTTTGAAGATTAGATGTCAAAAAGAGCTGAATATACTTATAATGTTGCATTGAATAAAGTGTTTAGTACTTAAAAGACCTATATTATTTTTTTCCATTTCCTTTTAAAGAAATTTTTCAATATTTTATTTTAATTTTGTCTATGTTTTTCGGAAAGAGTTTGCCATTACTCTAACAGATCTCGCTATGTTCTTATTAATCACATCATTTAATATTGAATAAGTTTGAGTTTTTACTTGAACATTTAAATTAATTTACCTACTAAATTATTAATAATATTTTTGTAGTATATTTAATAATAATTATATTAAATTATTTGTTCATTTCAGGTAATTAACATTTGCTTGGCTCCTAAACTCTTTTATAGTCTGTATGAGCAAGTAAGTATATCGCCCACACAATAGAAGAGACAAATATTGGTCCATTCATTGCAATCAGGCTGCTGCCAAATTGTCAAGTTGTCCAATTGTCCAATTGTCCAATTGTCTGATTGTCCAGTTGTCCAGTTGTCGTTGTTAAGTTGCCAAGTTTAAGACATTGTCTCCGTCTATAAATCAATAAACACAATGCAGGCGACCAAAGATGCCGCTGGTTTGTATGATAGACGAAGGCAGAGATGGAGATGGAGATGGAGATGGAGATGGAGATGGAGATGGAGGCGGAGATGGAGGTGGATACGACGATGGAGATGACTATGGTGGTGGAGGCTGAGGATGAAGACGAAGACGTAGCACTAGCTGGCGTCAGTTTCGTATACGTAGCTAAGTGGCAGCAATGCCATTACAAGTGCGAAGTCTGGCTATATCTATGAGAGAGAGATAGATGCATATAGCATACTATATATGTATATATACATATATATATCACCAGGCTATTTGGTTGATTGTCATCGCTTAAACGGCGACTGGGCATTTTATTTAACTGCCTGGGCAAAGTAGACAGAGGATTGGGGCTCCCGATTTGAGTGGCTGGGCACTGTTTGGCTCTCCCGTTTCCTCTCTTCGTTCTTCCTGCTCTCAGTTCCCTCAGGTCTCAGCTCGATGAGCTTTCAGATCTTCAATTGTGCTAGTTGTAGTTAGTTGTAGTTGTAAATCGATGTGTCGAGTCGAGTCGAGTGTGGCTTGCCTTAGGCACTCGTTTTAATTTAATAGGCGCACATGAGACTCCCGACACATAAAAACCAATTTCGCGTAAGTGATAAAAATGCAATGAGCATTCGTTCGCTATGATGATAACATTGGCAATCATGACGTTGGATTATCAAGATGATGATGATGATGATGTAGATGTGATGACAATCATCAGCTGCTGCTGACGCAGAGGCTTAAGAATTAAATTTACGATGCCACCAAAGTAGTTCTGACACATATACCATATATATATTTATATTTATCTCGATTGTAAGGGGAAATTGTCGCAGTCTAACATAAAGTGTCGTTTCTTTTTTCTTTTTTGTTTTGTTCTCTATTTAATTGTTTAATTTGTATGCCAGGCAACATACCACAGAAACAAACATAACATTGCATAATGTCATGGTGTAACTTGTTGTTATTGTTATTCGTTGTCTCATGTCTCATGCCACAGGCGTCCTTATCCCATGCAACTTTCAATCATCATCAATTTCACATCAAAGTGTCGCCCTCAGCCGGAACTGCAGACGCCGAGAAACTCCTCACTTCTGCTACTTCTACATTTTTCCACGCCGTCTTTCACTCCCCACCGACGGCAGACGGCAGACGACAGACGACCGACAACAGACAGACGACATACCACTGACGAGATCATATCGACGACACTGGGTGCCGAACGTCTTCGACAGTGACATGTTTCCTAGACGCCTTTTGTTGGCTTTATTGCAGTTTTTATTCTTGTTGTTGTTGCAGTTGTTTTTGTTGTTGTTTGTTGTTGTTGTTGTTGTTGTTGTTATTCTTGTTGTTTTATTTCGTATTGTTCTCATTATTGTTATTGCTGTTTGTTCTATTGTTGTTAGAGTGTTGAATGCGCTTTTCAAGTTCAATTTCAAGCTGCTAGTTGACAGTTGCAAATCTATCAGTCAGTCAATCAATCAGTCAGTCAGACCTTAAGTCAGTCAGTCCGTGAGACAGTTAGGTGAAAATTCAGTCATTCTGTCAGTCAGTCCATCAGTAAATCCATCAGCAAGACTGTGAGTCAGTTAGTTGAACTTTCAGTCAGTCGTTCAGTCAGTCAAACAGTCAGTCAGTCAGCCATTCAGTCAGTCAGTCAGTCAGTCATTTAGTCAATCAGTCATTCGGTCATGCAGTCAGTCAGTCATTCAATCGATCAACCAGCCATGCATTTTGTCATTTAATCAGTTAGTCAGTGCGTCACTTTGGCTATAGATGGACTTTATAACATTCATACTTCTACTCATATGTACATTCATATATGTAAATTTACACACTCTTCTACTTGCTTAGTCCGAGAGTTTATCCATTTATTTGATGTATGTGTTTAGGAGTCGCAGACCCAGACGTATTTCCGGTATAATATTGTTCATAATATTAACCAGACTTATGGCTCCAAATGGATTTCTGAGCCATGACGTGCCTGTGCTGCCAAGCAATGAAAGTGTTTTTTTAATGAACCTCATTAAATTTTAAATACGTTTCAATGTTTAATTCAAATGATTGTGAGAGTTTGAGCTTATATGGATTTTTTTCTCTTATAAGTAATTCTATACAGAAAATTTGTAATAGAATTGATTTCAAACCATCCAATAGTATAGACGGATCCGGTGTATAGTTCCCTTATAGGTTCCGAAACTTAAGTATAAAAGAGTCTGTCCTTTTAATATATGATTAGAATTTAAATAAATTTAAACTTAAGTAAACATATACAATTTCTTAAATATTTGATTCTATAAAATTATATCATTATTATATTATATTAAATTATATTGAATATTACATAATATATTTCCATAAATTCTAAAGAAATCTCTTAGAACGTTAATCCTTTATATCCTATAGAATGGTTTTCCTATGATTTAATCCAATATATTCTGACACTTCATCCCTTTATTTATGAACTTCCACTTGCACTACGAAAATTAGCATAAATTTCGCCTTCGGGCGACACAACTGTCGACAATTTCCAACTGCCACGCCCCCAAACAAGGCTAATTACGTAGATGGCAGTGCCAGTCTTTAAACTGTCTGAAAGGTTTCAATTTTTTTGTTGTGGGGGCGATTTCGCAATTGTAATCGATAAAATTGACACATTTGTCGATTTGTCTATTTGTCGATTAGTTGTCGCATACAAAATTTCAAAATATACCCAAAATGTGTGATGTTTGCCGAAGGGCATGAACGGAGGGAGGGGCAAAAGCACCACAGGCAATTCGAGATGTGACATTTCAATTGCCTGTAAGGCGTCAGGGGCGTTACGAGCGATGGGCGTGGCACGTCGCTGTTGGCATAATTGAAATTGACATATTTCATTGTCGGCAAAAGGCTACGAAAATTGCCAAAGTAAATTTTCAATTTTCATCAGATTTAAGTGAGGGTACGCAATGGACAAAAAAAAATAAAAGAAAGAAATGAGAAAAAAAAACATTGCATTGATTTGCTTTGATTCTCATTCATCGCCCGCTGTCAGCTTTTGCCTTTATTTACCATTTCGCTTTGTTGTAAATGCGCCCTAGGGCCGTCAGGCCATATAGGGTGGGGGACACTGCATCAGCATCGGCTTAAACTTGTAGCTTTTGTCAGTCGTCGTGTATCTGAGTTTTCCGGGTGCTGGGTGCCGGGTGCCAGACTTTTCTTGTATTCTTTTTGTTGTCTGCATCATATCGACGCGTTGAGGCTTGTCGTGGATTTTTGGCAGCTTTAACAGGATTAGAGATGCTTGCAGATGATGATAATGATAAGGTAGATCGAATTTTAGGTAACTTTAAACATTCAAAAAATGCAGGCATACAAATTTTTTTCTATATATAGTCCTATATTCAAACATACACATTTTGTATAGCTATTTATAAATATTTCCATCTATTCGTTCTCTTTTATATAACCATATTTTTTCCGAATCTATATGCTTGATTGCTTTGCTTTAAAGCACAAATTGTACTATAGTATTCAATATATTTTTGAAGCAATTTGTATTAAATTTTACTACTGCTTGTGCATACTTAGAAAGGTACCATTTGATCTGAATCCTCCAATTGTAAATTATTCAAATTTAAATTTGAATAGCGACAACAAAAGCCGTATTGATAAAGTGGAGCTTTGCTCACTTCACTGCTTCCGTTTTATTCGCTGGTTTTTCCCTGCTTTTGCCATTTCTCCATAAATTATAATGCCGAAACAATGAAATGATATATATATATATATCTATGGAGGACAGCAGGTATCTGGGTCAATTTTTTTTCGAATGGTTTCCTTGTTGTTTCACGGCCCACAACACAAAAAAAAAAAAAAAACAGGAGTACTACAAATTGAAGCTGTTGCCAACCATTTGGTAAAATTTTCTCTGTTTCTTTCAATTGTACTTACTAGTCGTACTGGTTGGTAACTGTGCCTTCATTAAAAATAAAATGAATTAAAATAAAATACAAGTGAATTGCACTTGGAACCCTGGCATCTCCGTTCATATTAATGAGACTGTACTCTGCTATTGTGTGTTGAGTGTGAGAGTTGGTTAAAAATGCGCATAGCAAATTGAGTTTTCCTTGGGCTAATTTCAGTGGCCAAGTTTTTCTTTCATTCTATTGTCTCTCTTTGGTTTTTCACAGTAGTCATCAGTTCGCTGGATCTAGGATAGTTGTACACTTAAGTGTGTCCTGCATTTGGCATTCGGGTTCGTTAAAAATTCTTCTTGTTCTGCATTTTATTGTCTCCGTTTGTGAAATGCAAATTTAGTATGTCAGCTGGTATCTTTAAAGTTTTTTACTGGTAATTGCAAGTTAAAAGTGGTTTAAATTTTCATAGAAATATACAGAAGATATACAATGTTCGAATTGTTGAAGGATAATACTATTTATGAAGATATATGTAACTCGAAATAATTTTAGTATATGCAAACTAAAACAATTTTACCTGTTCTCATATTTGTGGATTAATTTACGGCTACTTGTTTACGGATATTATTTTTGGCATCTGAAAATATTTTTTGTTAAGGGATTTTCGATTCAAGTTTAAAAAACTTTTTGGAATTTCCAGCGTTCTCTAAATTCTCCCTAAATTCTTTAATTTCTTCATTTGTAACCACTTCCACGTAATCTCATTAAATTCCCTACTCGCCTTTGAGTGGGCAGCTGCAGATATGTTGAGCATGTAATTAACAAAACTCGAATATCAAAGGCTTAGAACCTTTGGAATATCAAAAGCAAACGCCCAAGTCATAAATAGCTGCAAGTACTTAAAAACATGGCATGCTAAAGATATTTAGCGTTTTCCAAATGAAAAGCTCCGTCCCTAAAGAGGCGAACCTAAACCCAAATGCAAAGTCATCTTCAAAAGCCGCAAAGTTTCACTACTTACCCTCCGGCATTTTGGAGGGTTGTCTTAGTCAATGTGATGGCACCCTGTTCCTACTTTTGCGCATACCCTATCTGTGTTTTATGCAGAAACAAATCAAAGCAGCCTGAAATGAAATTCGTAAAGTATTTGCCACTAACAAGCTAAAGTTGTGTATGGTATTCGGATTCCGTGAACACGCCTTTAGGTATGCTATTAAATGCTAAAACAAAACATGATTTCAACGATTCAGAATATGCTTATCGGGTTTTCATTTATTATGCAAAACTTTTGCCAAGTTTGCATTGTGAAAATTTCTCAATTTGCCAGTGGGAAAACACCATGGAAAACCACACAGCATAGCCAAATGTTTGCATTTGAGGCACGGTCGGGTCTAATCTAATGCGGCATTTATCAAATTTGCACGCTACATGGCGGTCAAACATGCCAACTGCAATGAACCTTGGGGTCAGCTCAAAGTACAACCAACTGCTTGTTGCATGCTTCTTAAATTTACTTTAAATATATATGTTGTTATTTTAACATCAAACTGACTTCCAAATCCTATGCTTTATCCTGCTTTACCTACCGTATTGTATTCCATAGTTTATTTAAGGAACAGCTGCCTCTATGGCTCAAATCTACTCGATTGTTCTTCATAATGCAGCAGCATTTGAGCAACCGATTTAGCATTTTTGGCATGGATTTGCGTCTAGACACAAGTTCCGACTATTGCGACTGTTGCGACCGTTCCCCACGTAAGTGCCTCAGCGTATGGCAACCGTCTTTTTGTTCCGGTCTCTGCGTGTGCCTTAGATTGAGTTTTGGCCACAGAGTCTGCAGCCAGGCTTTGCCATCAGATTCTATATAGTGTGCACAACGAACAAGGTCTGCATTTGTAATAAGCTGCCGCATGTGGACCCTTTTATATTTGTTCCCTTTTACTTGATTTTGGGACCAGACAACCTGCATTGTTTAAATCTAGAAATCCACTTGAACCGAAAAACCGAAACGGTATTTTCTGTATTTCTTTAATTTACTGGCTATCTCAAGTTGTACCTAAAAATAAGTGTAACTTCTTCTTAGTTCACTGCAATGTGTGGATTTATTTTAACCACTTACAAGTGTGGCTGTTGCAATTCAAAAAGCGGGTAGATATCCGTGTTCTTATTGGCCTACTCCCAGCTTGTTCTGATTCGTTCTGATAATCAATATCCATGTGCCAATGAACTCATCGATGAACTCGCTATCACAGCTAATGGAACATTCGCCACATGTAATCTATGAGCACGCAATATCCCCAAATATACCCTCTTTTATATGTAGCACCAATATTGATGCCACGTAAGTCACGCCCAATCTGTGGGTTCCCTATTAAATCGGGTAATCCCGCCGCGGTTGCTTTCGGTTGTCTCGTGCCACAGTATGATTACAATAATTTTATGTATTTTATAGAATAAATTATGCATTTTGTTTTGGGGTCACGCACGCACCGATAACAATAACAACAGTAATAGCATTCATTCAGACATCAAACCGGAAACGGAATTGATTATCGGCGCTAACATAGAACCTCAACGCCCTGTCCTGGTCAAGGGTTTGTCGGTCGCTTTTATCTCTTTGCGTGCCTCAACGCCGTTTGCCTGTTTTGACTATGAACTACAGTGAAAATTTAATAACTTCATTTCGGTGTTGACTTTATTATAATAATTTTTTGGTCGTAAAACAACCTGCATGCAAGTGATATGAACCTGGCCCATTTAAGGATATATTTCGAGGCATGTTTCGAGGCATACATTAGATTAGATCCTATAGTAGGCTGAATATATGTTGCCATTGTAGTTTTGACAAAATTTAAACCAACTTATTCAGTCTTAACTAAACATTTAGGCAGTTCAACTCATTCGAGTCAAAATTGTAATTTTTAAAATATTTTAAATTTCTTTTGAGGTCTACAATGACTGAAAATAATCAAGCGTAAGCCATAGTTTTAGTTTAAAGAATTCTATAATCTATATTCCATTCACAAATAGCAACGGCAAAAGCCCTGATCTACAGTTCAGTACGGCTGCTGGCACAGCGGAAACGAGGCGAAAGATGTTGCTCTATAAACAGCTACTACTGAAAGACTTAAATAGGGACCAGAGACCTCGAAGGCATACAATTATCAGATATGTCTAAAGACTGAATCCTGTGTAAATGCATCGCCTCTAAAATTCTGTTCATGTCTGATATTGTGCATTTTAAGAAATATAGCTTAATTTCGGTACATCAAATTAATTTTTAAACGCCAAATCAATAGCAGTATATTATAATAAATATTTTTCTAATATATCATAGATAAAAAGAATTTTATTTAGTAAATTTCAAGAGTTTTCTTTGAGCGGTCACGGAATGGGTTTATTCACTCCCGAGTTTGTCTGTATTTTTTCGCTGCAGCTTCCGTGGTTTTTTTGTGGTCTATAATAAAGTGCCGCACACAATAGGAACAACAAGTTGGAAAAACAAACTAAAGTCGTATAAAGGCAATATACCATGCTACATGGAAAACAAAACCCAACCTGGGGCCAAATGGTGCGCGGCGGCTTTTAATTGCCATCAAGCGCCAACTGTTACGTTACAATTTTTTTTTTTGGTAACTTTTATTTATTTATGCAAATTTGTTTTATTCGCATTTCGGCTGAATAGTCGAACAGATGGAAAGAGTGGATGATAGAATGGGGAGGCAATGCACAACAATTTGTCGCTAAATTGGCAAAAGTGGCGCAAACTTTGACAGTTTCGAGTTTGGGAAAATATTTTGATGGCTGCGCAAATAAATTGAAATTGTTGTGACAATTGCTATTGCGTATTTTGTCAAATGTTGCCAAAAATATTCTACCAAATATATTCAATTGTTATATACCAGTTATTTGAACTAGTAGCTACATAATTGGACTACACCAACAGCCAATTCCCCCAGGGTCCTCCCCCTTCAACATCATCAAAAAAAGTTTTCTCTGGTCGAAAACTTTGGCCTTTTGTGGTCACATATATCCGCCTAAAGTTGCTCTTTTCGTGCCAAATAAACCTGCTCACGCGTTCATAAAAAGCCATGTGTTACGCTAAACAATTGGAGGGTTTTATTAGGCCATTGAAATTAACCAACAAACGAAATACATATGCTAAAAATTAGTACAGCCAAGCAATGGTATTTAACGTCGTACAGTGAAAGACTTAAAATTGAAAGTCTCGATCGGTTCATTTGGTGTGAATATTGCCCTCTCAATGACCGAACGGGGGCTACCCTTATTCTGCAGCCATAGTCTCCTAAAATATTACATAGTTAATGGTATATATTTCACTTTATCATAACTTACATTTCAGAAATTAGATCCTGAGGTCCTTCGAGTACGCCCTTAACAGTGCCCTCTTGTGTATTCATACACCAACCATTTAGACCCAATTCCTTGGCTTTTATTTGAGTGTGCTAAAGACAAGGTTTAGAAAAAACCTGAAGACCTTTTAATTCTATAACTTACCTTGCGGAAATATACACCTATTAAAAGGATTCAATCATTATTGTATACTCATCCATAAGGTGTATAGGTTTAATTAATACTTACCTTGTACACGTCCAAATACCTCAAACATTGTGCTGTATAATTTTTTCGGTGGAGTTTGCATTTTTTTGTTATGTGGTATATCAGTAGGTAATTTTCTTACGGGCGACTCGCTTTGTGCATTAATTTTGTTATTCATCTTAAATGAGTATAAAATTAAAGGATTTATTGTTCAATTTCAATTTGTTACGTTACAAACAACTATCGCTACGAAAGTGATGAAATTAATTGAGTTTGTAGAAAAACTAAATTTAGGTTGATTCAAATGTTATTGAACAGCCTGCTTTAACTAAAGTTCTACTAACTAATGACTAGAATGTAGTATATACTTCATTTCAAAGATATTTACACAGCTTCTATAGTTTTTTCCTATAAATCGGTTTGCTCTTTAGATCATCAGATTTCCGCTATTTGCCAGAAATCATCGAGGAGCTCTCTACAATTTTTATTCCATTCCAAAGAGTTTTGTCGGGTTGCATCACTTTCAGCGCTTCCGGTTCGTTAGACTTAACGGGCGCAGCGGATATGTACCACAACTGGCCACAAGAAAAATAGGATAGAGTGGACGAAGATAGGTGAAAGCATAGAGCTGAAGAAAGAAAGGCAAAGAGTGTAACTTGAATGCTTCAGTGGAAACTTCAATAAAACGTTTAACTCTGCAGGCGAACTGACAGTTTCCATTAAGTGCAGACAGAAATCTAAAGAGTCTCAGAGAGAGAGAGAGAGAGAGAGAGAGAGAGAGAAAGGAAGAGAAAAATGGAAAGATCCAGCTAGAGAATGGGGGCTGCAATTGCAAACATTTTGGCCAAGTTTAATGGTAGCAATGATGTTTGCCCTGGCCTGTTATGACGTGAGCTGCTTCTGCTGTTTATAGTGTGCTTTTAGGCTCTCTAGCCACATGAATTGCACTTAGGCACATTAATTAAATCCAAGACTATAGTTACGGCCAAAAATTCAGCTGAAGCAACGATTATACCATGCAATGGTTGTCTCTTTTGGCCCAAAACATCAAAGTGTCATCAACAGACACTGGATACTGTGGCCGGAGCTGATGCACTTCCGTACTTCCGCACTTCACAGGGAACAAGAAAGAGCTCCAAACACCAAGGAAATGCTAAGGACACGACATGACAGAGAGCATTCTGAGTAGTCCGGGTTCTCCCGGGTGTCCTTATCATTTTGCGACAAATTCTTTGAGAACTTTACTACAATAATATTTGTTTTGGAAATATGCTCGAGCGCGCGAGTTGAGTCAAGTGGAGTCGACTCTAGTCGAGTCGAGTCTTTTTGAAGTGTTGCCAATGTGCAAAAGTAATCAAAATATTTTGTCAGCTTCTGCGGTTGCTGTGAGCAAACTAAAAACTGTGCACAGCTCAAAATTGGCATAGGAAATTGAGTTGAAAAATCATGAACGGTATTTAAATGTTGCCATCATTTTAAACAGTGAAGCCCCCTCTCAGAAAAGCATTTTGAATGTCAGGCATTTCAAAAATGAGACGCCACTTTGTGTCACACTTCACTTCATTTTTCGGGCCCCTCTCTCTCTCTCTTATTCTATGCTCTACCGCAATGAAATTGACATTTATGCAATTTGATTTTATGCCGCACAGCAAATTAAATTTTGTTCAGTTTTGCTACCCTGCATAAAAAATTAAGCCATGTTTTTGCGCCCGCAGTCGAAAAACGTTGCCAAAAGATGTCTGTCTATATATACCTGAATGTGTGTGTTATGAGGGGGTTTTTCAAACAATTTCACGTTGAAATTTGTTACAAATTGCAGCTACAATGAAAATTTGCATAAAATTTCCATATGCGTTTCTGTTATCCTGCTCCTACTACCTCTACTCGTTTCACTTTCGCTTCTACCATGGCAGGATATTTGCATAAAAATGCCGCCTCACTGACAAATTTCAACTTGTCGCCGTGTGGCCGGTGCTCGAAACGATTTATGAACTCTCCGAACATAATTTCGCTTAATTTTTTTTTTTGGTCGCTCTCCGGAGAGTCGTATAGCATATTTGTTATAAATTTCATTTTGCCTATTCCTTTTTCATTCTTTTGGTTGAGGGTTGGTCCGGCTTTGGTCTGTGTCTAGGTGTTAACATGTCCAAAAGCCCTCCATTTGCATATGTCTTATGGACAGCAGCTTAACTCGTAGAAGGGCGCCTTAATTTATTTGCACTGCCTAAAAACGCCAAAACGACCTGCCCTCTGGCTTCAAACCCACTACCAATTTTCATTAAGGCACATAAATTGTTGTTTATGGCATTCCCCATGCCCCATCCAGCCATGAACACCTTGGGATCCACGGCAATCTAACAAAAACAACAACAAGGATAAACCAGCGACCGCCCTTTTGCTGCATTGGATATCAGAGAGTCTATATATATGTATGTATATGCTAGAACGCCCTATAGCTACTCGTTCCGGCCTTAGTCGACATCATTTCGTATTCATTGGCGCGCAATTCTCAACTCCTTTTTGCTGCAGTGACTCCAAATCCCACTCCAAATCCAACTCCAACTCCAACTCCGACTCTCTTTTTGTCTACGTTAATAAACTTTGGTAATTATCTTAGCTGCCTGTTGCTGCTAGTCTGGGGATTGTGCAGATATATATATGTTTTATGCTTAGCGACCCTTGCAAATTGCATCATGATATACTCTAATAATGGAATATTTAAGTGAAAATGTTTGGTTCAAATGCATAAATGCATATAGATAATGTTCTATATTGATAATACTTTCAAAAATTTAACATTAACTTGTTTTCTTTTGCTTTTCTTATAACTAAAATTTAATATTGTTGGGTTATTGTTAGGAGAGGAACAGATTATTATACAAATTATTTAAATTATATTGAAATATAGTAATTATTTAATTTTACCATAGGCTTATTTTCATTTGCTTTTATTATAATTGAAATTTGATATATGTTCCCCCAACTTTAATTTAACATAATCAATATACAAGTTCAAATATTGTCTAGATCCTGACTTGTTGGTTTTGTTGGATAGCACATGTATCCATCAGTGGTAGAGTGACATTACCCATCAATTTTATAAAGTGCAAAAATGTGCGGAGAAAAGTGAGAAAGTAGCGACATATAGACAAGCAGTCAGCCCGTCAAACCTGCCTCAATATAATTGCATCACACGTGGCTGTCAGATGTGAAAACCGCACGCACCACAATCTCCACGAAACCCCCCTCAAAAACGAAAAACACATGAAAAAAAAGAAACGAATCCCTCACACACAAACACACAAAAACCACATAGACCAAGAGCTCACCACTAGCCCCAGGTTGTGGTACTTACCTTGGGCTTGAGCTCCAAATGTGAAAACGACTTGGCAGGCGACTTTTCATATTTTCCACAAAAGTCTCGTCCAGGCATCTGTGTGTACCACATACTGAAAGTTTTGCCATGTCGCTGACAGTGCGGTGGCAAATCCTTTTTCTTAACCTTTACCAGGCACACACGTACGTACACACAAACACACATACTTCAAGTATGCTTAAGCTCAAACCTTAGAGTTCCAGTCATACACCTTTCTCTCTAAGGCCAACTCCAACTCCCATTGCTATTCCCATTCTCTCTCCTTCTTCGGCTTTCTCTACATTTGTAATGTTTGATGTGGTCTAGAAGTATGGCTCACAAATCACCAGAGCGGCAGCGTCTGGAATTTATGCGTCTTCTAAGAAGCTTCTCCTAGGATTGTATGTGTGTACGGGTGTTTGGGTCTGTGGAGTGTGTGGGTTCTGTGGGAGTATGTGGGCGTGTGATCCCTGTGATTTGGTGGTAGACCAAGCGAAGACGGCGAGCCCTAAGCTGACACTGATGTACGCCATTTTTTGTATGTGTGTGTGTGTGTGTGTGTGTGTGTGGGGGAGTCAGAAATACATAAAGTATCACACCGCTCAATAAGTTCCCGGCCTAACAAGGAAAAACACTTTTTTTTTTGAAAATTTTTTTTTATTCATCAATATAGTTTCCATCTACGGCTATACACTCAGTCCAGCGCTTCTCCAACCTCTCTATGCCATTTTT
>JBANCZ010001382.1:0-22130 GCA_037040025.1 Sphaerogastrella javana | reverse complement strand
CTCCGGGGCCGCTGAACAGCGAAATTTTCGAAATTTCGAAATTTTCTGAATTAGGGGCGTGTCGGGGGGCGGAAAACACCCAATTGACGCGGCTGCTCGTCCTGATCGAGAATATATATACTTTGTGGGGTCTGCCACGCCCCCTTCCTCGATTTCACTCGATTTTCTTCTGAATTAGCGCCCTCCGGACAGGCGGACACGGCTCAATCGACGCTGCTGCTCGTCCTGATCGAGAATATATATACTGCTCGGTTATGACAACAACAAGTACTGCATCAATTCCCTTCCGTATCTTCAGCTGGTCGCCCCTATTGTATCCATTGCCCTTATTTGTTACTGTTCTTATTGCAGTATTTGTTGTTTGTTTTAAGGCCTTAAAGTGCCACAACAGAGCAACAAAACCAACAACTACAGAAGTTCCAGCAACAACGATGACATCGACAGAAATTCTCACCCAACTAGAAAGAAGAGAAGCAGTAAGAGTGGTTGCTGTGTAACTGCTGCTTCGCTGTGCGGCATCGCAGCGCAATCCAAACGTAACCAAAAGAAACGAAACGAGACGAGACAAAATGCTGATCACTTTCGCCTTGAAACGGAATTTGCTTTTAAGCAATCGAAAGCACTTCAAAGAAACCAGAGTGTCACAGTGCCTCCTGAAAGCGCTATTCAAGAGGGTTTCCTTGACGCAGCTAATGCGTCGTACGCGCCGTTGAATTTAAATGAGGAATTAATGCGTACATTATTTGGGGTCGTCTTTCGCCTAACTGCCGCAGATGCAGAAGCAGCACGAACTCATCTCAGAGCAACCCCAGAATGAAAATGTTATTTCGACTGCGCTCTGCTTTTGCTTTCGTAGAGTATCTAAACAGTTACGGTATTTGTCATTAGTTATACCGCGTGCATTGTCCGTTTACTTCTCGACAATGTTGGATTCGACGACGGGACTAGGTTGTAAGTTCCTTGAATTCCAGGATTTATCAGAACACTCCAGATAGAAGCTTTGAACTTAAATACTATTTATGTGTCTTACGCAAATTACGACGGTCTTGTTGCCGCCTGTTTCTTTACACATTGTTTTGTCACTTTATGGCACTTTGCCGCCTTGTTCCTGTTGCTATAATCGATGTTTCTACTTTTGTTTCTTGCGCACTACTTACTGACACTTGACCCAAGCTTCGACGCAAATAATGATCATAAATACATTTAATGGTAATGTGCCTGGCTTAACAATGAATACAGTTTGTATGTTGAATGTGACAAAGGAGATAATCAGGCGATAATTTAGTGTGTGACAAAAGTGGCAATAAGAAGTTTGTGCAATTTGAATTGTTGTATGTGAAAGTCAAAACGAACCTATGGGTATGATTGACTTTTGCATAGGCCATTCATGCTTCTACTTTCGTTTTCATTTCAAAGTATTATTGGAATATAGATATGCTTCAAATATTGTTTTGTATAACAACACCATTCATACATCAACATGTAATATTTCTAATATGGTTTCGTAAACCATTTATCATTAATAAATAGCTTGGACTACAGGAATACTCTTTCAGTTTACGTTTAACATGTGAATTTTCCGTCACAATTTTACTTTTAGGAAAAGATAAATTGAACTGTTTACGAAACGGCTATAACCTTGTACGCCATTTAACCTTTAGAGCGTAACAAGTACACACAAACATATATGTATGCATGTACCTGTATTGTATCAAGGGCAAAACTTGACCGTTGAACTGAACACTGCGTTATCAAGCCTGGTGATTTTCTCTGTGTTTCGTGAGACAATAAAATCTAATTTTTTGGGATCGCATTAAAAAGGATACAACATAAATGACAAAATAAGCACACAAATAGTTATCTACGATGTCTACACATACGTCCATGGCCTTGTTCGAAAACTTTCTAGACAAGAAAGTGCAATTGTTGTGGTTTTGACTTTTTATGGGTGTCCCGAAAAGCATGTACCACATAAGGTAGAACATACAATGAATAGTTTTTATGAGCTTCCGCCTACCTAATATCAACTTGTCCTATGTCAGCAGATCTGTTTGTTTAACATTTTGTGGCTTATAACTCTCATAGCTTATTATATTGACCCAAAACATGTTTAACAACCCATTCTATCGAAAGGCAAACGTTTTATTTTATGTTTGTATTTTGTGCGCAATTCTTAGCTTGTTATCAAACCCTTTTCATATCGATTGTTACCACAGATAGGAGATTTGAATACACAAAATACAATTCTTTCATTCTGAGAACAATACGTACGATATGTGTACACAAAATTGCCAGTTGGATATCTTGTATTAGCCATTATTTTGCTGCATATTAAGTTAAGTCTAACAAGTAAATTGGTAATAAATAAGTTGTTTTTGGAATGATAGTGCGACTAGTGTTGCCATGGCGGATGCTGGATGGTAAATGCTTTTACATATGTTAAACACACCGCAGTTGTAAACCCTCTAAAGTGTGTGCGCGCATTGAAATTTACACAGATTGAACACATATAGATTCTATTAGATGTACAAGCTATATTGGGTATTACAAATTCAAACAGACAGTTCATTGAAGTATATCCTGATCTATATTTGATTTGAAATAGAATTAAAAGAATATTGTATGTGCCACACAAACAATGGTGCCTTCTGCTCTGTCTGCAGTGTTGCCTAACTCAGTTGGAGAATATTTGTACTGCCCAGTAGTCTGTGCGTGCGCTGGGTTCTTGTAAAACGCAGCATTTGCATTATCATTTGCAATTCTATTGCGCTTCTTACTGACTCTTGGCAGTCTCTCTCCATTATTCGCCCCGAGCCATTAACTTCACTCCATTACACCTACAAAAGTGTGTTCTACCCAGTTGTATAAGGGTAAGAGCGATTAAACTCCTTGCTTGTTACCACAGTCTGCTGCCGCAAATGCTGATGCTACTGCATTTTAATCCATTATGCTGGCGACATAAAGATTTAATGAATCGTAAAGCTGAGTAATTGCTGAAAAAGTGCCGACAGGCTACAATAACAGTAACAGTTACAGACACGGCAGTACAAATAGCAACAGATGGTTTTTTGCCAGAGCAAGCAACGAATACAATACCTGGGAGGCCACCGTTGATAGGTTCCTAAAAGAGAAAAATTAGAGAAGTGTGTGGATGACAGTAAGAAAGTGAGAATTACTACTACTAGTAAGCTGTTGACTGTTTTTGTTGGGATTTCTGGTTTGTTTCTTTGTTGTGTTGTTTTTTTTTTTTTTTTTCAGGAAATAGTATCCTAAGGAAGAGCACTGTGCAAGTATCGTATGACACTTTTCCAGATTTATTTGCGGATCAGACCAGTGCTTCTTGTGCTTAATTCCCGATACAACTAAGACGAAGCCATAGGAAAGCGTGTGAGCTGATTGTCACAATAAACTTAACGCTCAAGCGTAACACTGAAGCGAATGCAATTTGTAGTAAAGTGCAACTAAGAGAAAAGTGGCGGTCAATGCCCTTGCAAATAACCAATTGTCTAATTTCAAGATCAGCTTAATATAAAATAATTTAAAATAAAATAATTTTAAAAAAATAACCTTATAGTATTTCAATAGTAATAATATCAAAGGTCATTCTTTTGATTGAAGCATTTATATCCCTTTGTCTTTACACAATTACTTTCGGTGGTCTATATTAATAGAAATTTTCATTATTAATTTCCATCGTTACCATTTCTCGTTAAATAAAAATTAAAAACCAAAATTCTAAATTTTGCATGATAATTCAGCACTTTGGGTCAATAAAACATTGTTGTTATAGCCCAAAGGTATTGAAAAATATAAAAAGTAAATTTATGTACATAAAAAAGCAGATGAAAAAGGTAAATGGTTAAAAATTAAAAAAAAAAAAAAAAACTTTTAAAACCGGAAGGAATCCCAATGCCCGAAACAAAAGTATAACCAAGGACCCGCCCACAAACTCCACAGTTTAAAAAAGGAAGTTGGTTAATTAAAAACGGATATTAGCAATTACAATTCACAAAGCAAGAGAAAATTTTGGCTCTAACAAAACGGAAGTTAATACAATGGTATTGCATGGCATTTGTTTTTGACCAACATTAAAAAGAAAGAAGCGATTAACAATGATCAAAATACGGTTGCATCTATTAGTGCTTAACTCTCTAAATATTTGGTTTCTATTATTTAAAATTTTTTGAGGTTTAGTATTATATAGATCTTAGAATTTAAAAATCCTGCTCTAATATCACTAGAAAATAGCTGACAACAACAGAGAAGCAAAAGAAATAAATAAAATGGAAACTTTTGGTAAGACTTGTGGTGGTTGGCAGTAAGTGTTGTCATTTTTTTGTTACAATTCGCTTGTTAAGGTATAACATTAAAATTTTGTTTCACCGAAAGAATGGCCCCAAAATGTAAACAGAAATCGTTGAGTTAAAAAAAAAATACCAGAAAAGGTGACCGAAGAGCTTAATTAGGTTATCATTCTGTGTTTCCCTTCTGTGCTTTTCTTACTTCTGCTGCGTTGAATGAACTGCGTAAAAAATGCCCTGGAGGGACAATCGTAACATTAAAATGCTGCTCCTAATTATTAATGGACTTTTCAGCTCTGCTTCTGTACGTTGTGTCCCTGAGCATGCTACGACAGTTTACAATGACAAAGTCAAATTAATTATGCATTATTTTTGGGAAGAATGATATTTCTCGTTTGTTTAAACCTAAATATCCTACTTTGAATATTTTGACCAGTGACTTACTCTGGTTTTGGTCACGCTAATTGGAGTACATGATTTACTCGACGTTGAGATTAACAAACATATTAAATTGTATACAATAATTATAGATATTAGATTTCTTTCACAAATTTCATTTCTTTATTAAGTACTTGTTAAACCTCAAAAGAATATCTAGACATATTTCATTTGGTTAAATTTTATTTTTTCTCTCTTCGTTGAAGGCTGCCAACCTTCACATGGCAACTGTCCCCACCTCTCGTTACATGTCCAAACAAACAAAACTCTCAGCAATTGTCAAACACAAATGTTTTCTGCAGTTTTACTTTTGGTTAGGCATTGCCTTCACCACCACCACTACTACCACCACCGCCACAAAAATTGCCGCCAGTAATTGCTGTAAATGTTGTTTACTTTTCGTTGTTACTATTGTCGTTGGCGCTAAAATTTCCCAGTCGCAAAATTACCTTTTTGCGTTGCACCGCTGCCATGCGGTTTGTTGTACTGTTGTTGGTGCTGTCGTTGTCGCCGCACTTAATTTATATGGCATTCACATTTGCTGCACATAGAAAATGCTTGGGCCCCATTAGTTGAAATTGTACAAATTTTTGGCACTCGCCTGCAGGTGAAGTCGTTGCAAACCACCAGCTTCAACACCAA
Source organism: Sphaerogastrella javana (assembly GCA_037040025.1). Taxonomy (NCBI): domain Eukaryota; kingdom Metazoa; phylum Arthropoda; class Insecta; order Diptera; family Drosophilidae; genus Sphaerogastrella; species Sphaerogastrella javana. Next base: position 16,749 of record JBANCZ010001382.1, on the reverse strand, counting down.
AAACAACAATGACAACGACAATTCCCGCTGCGGTTTATTTTTCCACAACAGCAACTACAACTACAGCAACAAAAACAACTACAAAAGCAAAGCAACATAATCAGTAGGTGAGCTTAATGCTAACAATGAAATTTGCTCCAATGCCAACAGCATGGTAAAAAGGTAATTACCATAAAATTATCCAACTGCCTGAGGGGCCTATGCCCAACTAGATGAATATTTGTGCGCAAGTGTGTATGTATGTTTATGGGAATGCTAGCATATACATATAGTACGTTTATGTTGTATTATAACAACCACAGTTGCAGCTTCCATACATCCACGCATATTTGACCCAAATTTTTTCGTTTTTCAATTTTGATCAGTTTGATGAATTTAAACAAAGAACAGACTATTGGAGTATGCGATTAATTAATTGTTTTTCAAATAATACTAAATATTTTAAGCTTCTACTCTCTCTGAAATAACATATCAGGCAGTGAAGTCCAGATATGTCCACAAAAATAAATAAATTTTTATACAAATTATTTATACTTATCTTAGGTTCGGTGCTATTATTGTATTGGTGCTAATGCTTTCACTGTGTATTATTTACTATGTTTCTGTACAAATTCAACCGAAAATTGTTGAATTTAATTTCCATTTTCGAAGTACTTCAATTAGATCAGTTAAAATAAGTGCAGATACTCCAATTAGTTTTGCTTGCCTGCTTATTAGCACTGACATTGCGTATACTAACAAATTTTAAACTGCAATTAATGAACCGGCGTAGCTATAGTGGCTATATATTATATATGTAATAGAACAGGTAAATTACAACATCAGTTACGTATAAAATGGAGTCGCATCATTTTTGGTGGTCCGTATTGGCTCATGTACTGCTGGCTAAAATCTCAGAGTGATGTTACTATGACTATGAATTCCACTTTATACATGTATGAAATTCGTGACGTTTTATTTATTTCTTAAGTGTATTTAGGGATGATAGCTGTTTAGTGACACTTATATTGTTGCTGTTATTGTTTTAATGGTATTTGTATTATTTATGACCATCAATCAATTGAATAATTGGTTTTCAATGACACGCTGACGCCCATTAGTGAACCACTCTTGACGTTCTTCCAGATAGCTAGCTATAAAATAAAAAGCTGCAGCCCATCACCTGCACAGGTGCTAAGGGTGCCCAGATGGAAACTTTGCCAACTTTGTGTGCCCAACAACAATAGCGGATATATTAAATTTCTACAGATTTTGCTTTCAAGAGAACAATTTTTCCATATGGCAACGATTTGCTTGTAGCTGAATGTATGCGTGTGTGTGCATGTAACAAATTACCCGTTACATTGTGTCCTCATAATTTATTCTGGTAAAAGTGCCACGTGCGTATTATTGAAAACGATTTGTTGCAAATGTAAGGTATTAACCGGCTTCGATGCGAAAATATGTTACTCCAAAGACATATAGCGAACAAAAGAGGTAGCTAGTGTATAATTTGGGGATATGTAGCTTTAACTTGGTTTGTCAGAATGTAGAACACAAGAGGGAATCTTCAATTTCACAATTAAAGTTGTAACTGAAATGTGGTTGTATTTGTATCTGTTTCAGCTCCATATAGAGAATGCCTATTCTGATTTGCCTGAAACTAGAAAATTCATAGGTTTTAGGGGGCGCAAACAACGATGCATATCCAGCAAAGCAAGTTGATATTATGCGTAAAACATTGCCTATTTTTTTATCCTATTTTGAATAAGCCGAACGAATATTGGTAGGTCTTATATGGTATGACGATATGTACATACGCATACATGTGCTCAATTTTACTCCGTGTATTCACTTTTACTTTACATAAATACATGCAGTCAAACATATGTCGCTTAACAGACATAACCCGCGCTCCTGTTTATTAATAAACATTTATTCTTATACACTATAAGAGGCACAATATGAAATACCGAAATTCGGTTTTACAGGAAAATGGTTTAGCGAGCTTATTACAGAATGGTCACAAAATAACTTAACGCAAGCTAGAGCCTTTTCAGGGTACGTTGTCAGTTTGTATGTATTAATAAAATTACCACCGTGTCTAATGCTAATTTACTGCGTTTATATGGCCGTTCAACTGGTTTTTCTTTTAGGCAATGTTCCTTTTTCTTTAATGGTTTACTAAGAGCCTTCTTTATTGCCATCTTGCTAGACTGTCTTGCTGAAATAAATTGGAAATTTATATGGATAACATTAAAGGTCTGCCTAAAGCTTCACATCGCTATGCTTACCTCAGACGTTTAATTTACTTGCAAAATGAGTTACAAATTTGCTATGCTCACCTTTTTTCTTGTGTTTATTTAACGTTTCTCTGGTTGTTGTTTCGATGTTATTTAAACAGAGCGCATGCATGCCATTTGGAAAGCTTAGTGTATCGTTTCTGTTTTGTTTTAGAAATAGCGATAATTACGTGTTAAATGTTATCATTGAAAGAGACAGTAGAGGCGAATTAGAGGTACAGGCATAAGCAACCGCATTCCATTAGCGACTACCCAAGTGGAAATTAATCAGCCTCAGCGCAAATTCTACTTTGGAACTGACAGCGATAGAAAGATATTATGAAGCGTCTACCAATCATCGAAACTTTTCGTCTTTGAAGTTCTTGGTCATGTCATTCCAATGCAGCTGAGAGACACTGACAAGCAACCAACTCCCGTTAAAGCTCCTTTTTCAAAGCGTACCAACTATTCTTTCCTTGCTTTTACTTCTCTTTTTAGCTGGTTGCCTGACACTGACAATGACAATTAATCAAGCGATAACAAGATGTAAATGCAATGCATTGAATATTTTTTCAAACATTCACCCTGGATATTTTTTGAACAGTTTCGTTCGACTACTGGGAGACGGGAAACTAAGAGGGCTGTAAAAAGCCCTTCCGGCGCATTGCAGTTTATTTGAAAATTAAATTTACGCCAAATTTGCGTAGACAGCTGGCTGCGTTTTCTTTTTCAACTCCCCCAGAACTTTTGCATTGAGGCAACTTCATGAATTGGATTACAGTGCGAGTTGGGGTCCCCGCTACGTTTACAGGGTCTCAAGCCATGTTTTGCCCGCGAGTAAGCGACGTTGCATAGTTTTTTAAGTAGCTACGTAAATTTCGGTTTTTCCTGATTTGTGGGGAGGCACAAAAATTTCTGCAAAAATCACCCTAGGCTGTGAAAGAAGCAACAAAAATTTAATTTTGGGGGCTTTAAAACATGTAGACTGTAGATAAATAGATAAATAAAGTGGAGAACCTGAGAAGGATAGCGATGAAATTTCTTTATGTGTGCCTGCATGAAAATGCTTTAAGTGCTTTGGATTAAGGTGGCCAAGTTAAAAGGGATGTTCTCGTAACCAATGATAATGCTGAGGATGAGCCCTATTTTTTATCTTTTGTATGTAAATTAGTGTCAAAAAGTCGGTGTGAAGAATTTTCGTAATATCGTTCCTTTTGCAGTAATGCAACATAGTGAATAGCTTAGCCCATTGAATTATAATTGTGAAACTAATTGTCATATATTTAAAAACGGTGTTTTGTGTGCTAGGGAATTTTAGAAGGCAAATAAGGACAATAACATAAGTTTTACTTTCCCTTTTTATGTTTTGTGTTATTGGCTTGTTTTGTCTGCATGCATTGGTGTATGTGCTTACTTATCAATTCGGACTTTTGACAGCTTTTTTGACAGACAAACTCCTCTCAGCTGCGACCTATATCACAAACAATTATTAAGCTACTATCTGTGGCGTGTGAATTTATTTATGTCTGAATTTGTCTGCTAACAACATTGCTATTGACGTCGGCAACGATATAACCAAGGGCTCGAGATTGTCGTGGGCTAACCTAATAAATTGTACAAAACCAACTCGAGTCGTTTTCATTAAAAAACATGAATATGGGACTTGTTTTTGTTGCTCATGCTGTCTTTTGTTTCACTTGACTTAACAGCCTGATTTTGATTTATTGACCTGACAACCAGGGATAAACCGGGGTCTCCATTGTTAATGTCAATTTTGTGATTACACACAAAATCGCTTTTATTTCAATTGATATAAGACTATGTAACTGAATATCCTGCGAATCCTTATTCCTTATTCTAGGTATCAGAGATCTCTATTGCGGAAATAAGCACTGTCTTGCAAAATTTACGTTCGATTCACAGCTACTATGTTAATGTGTAACTGATTGAATTATATTGAATTATGAATTATATCTGCTTTTTTTTTGTTAACACCATTATATTTTGAATCAAATAAAAGAATAAACTATAGTTCATTTAGAATATGAAAATACAACTTATATATTTTTTTTGTGTAGCTATAGTCAGTCTAACCAGTTGCAGTTAAAAATGCATCTACAAATATTTGTATTAAAATTGAAAAAGTTTTACATAGCGTTCAACTTACTTATAATCCCAAAAAACTTTTCCGAACAACGATTTAAATTTGTTCAACATTGGAAATAGTTTGGGGTAAGTAATGTGCTTTTGGCATATCAACGCAGCTGAACAACCCATCGAACTTGCTTGAAATGAGAATTATCAGCTATTCTGGCAAATTTGATTAAGGTCACGCTAATTGTTTGTTCTGTAACTGACAAATGCGCAAGCCTAATGCAAAAAGAATACTATCTGCTCTTTTACTCTTGTCTTTCACGAAGCTTCTCTTTCACTCCTATTCCGCACACGTTGAGCATGATGAATGAGTTCTGGTTGAATGGACGACGGCATAGCAATGCAAAAAGCGCAGCGTAAAAGCTTCGCTACCCCAGTCTCTGTCGAGAACTCGTTGGCTTTGCTCAATAAAAGAGCATCCCTTATGAGAGATGTGCTGTTTTCTCTCTGTTCTCGCATGGTGCCTTGTCTAATGTACATAAATTCCTACATTTGCTCATTTTAATGGGCATATTTTTGTCATTTTACAAAAGTTTTTGCAAATGCAAAGAGGAAGCATGCCGTGCACACTCCCTGTGAATATGCATGTGTTTGTATGTGTATTCCCTTTTATATGTATGTGGGTGCAGCGTACTTATAAATTTTTTAGAGCGCAGGGATTTGCCATAAGCACAAACATGCAGCAGCCTCTGTCGCTATATTTGAATGCTGTGTATGTAGTGCAGGAGTGAGGGAGATGATGGGGATTTAGACCATACAATGAGAGCTGACTTGCGGCTTGTTGCGTATGTTTGTATGTGAGTATGCCTGTGTGAGTGTTTCAAAAACACCGCAAAACTCTTCAAGGCATACACTGTCTCTGTTTCTACATCTGTCATACGTATGCTATATATATGTACATTTGCACATGCATAGAGACAACAAGCAGACACGAGACATCAAATAGAATGAGAGACTCCGGCAAATACAGCAGAAACAGGTTTGGTTGGCAGTCCATACCGTTTTCCACGGTTTTGTATATGGTTAGTGTGCGACTGCAGACCCCTTTATATAAAACTGTGGTTTTAATTTCAGTACATTTTGTAGAAAACCTGTTGAAAATTTTTAAATGCGCTAATGCCACTGTACTCAAATATCATCTAAAATAAATACTTAACATTACGCGCATAATTATATGTATATGATATATTTTTCAAATTTAATGTATATTTCGACCTCACACAAATCCTGTTACCTCCTATAGAATGCTTACATAAACCATTTATATGCCGTCGCATTTAAATTATGTTACCCTATCCACCAGCAGGTACAAACTTACATACGGACAACAAGTCGTATGTGTAATTTAATGGTTCATTTTGAATATAATGCTGCGGAAATCAATATTTGATCAGAGCAGTAGCTGTACCAAAGCTTTTGAGTGCGCTGAACGTACAATGAACTGCAAATCAAGAAATAGTAAAGGAAGATAATTGTGAGTGGGTGTCGATGTTCCTGTGAGTTTGTAGCTGCAAATAATAGCCACATTAAAAGGCGTGTGTAGATCGGAGCGGCTAGGGTGCATTTTAAAAATCAAACCTGCGGCCATTCGGCTAATAATCGTCAAATTGTACTTATTATAGTTCTTGATATTTTCGGTGGGTAACTGTAATAGTTAGACGAACAAATTTTAAAGTATGAATACGTGGAAGTATGCGCTTACTACGAGCATGTCTTCACATTTCACCAGTTTCTTTGCAATCAAAATGTTTGTCATTCGACATATATGTAAGTTATTTTTTATTTCCTTTTTTAATTTTATAAAAAACATCCCATACAGGTAATCAATTGAAAATACTATCATGCAGTAGATATTTTAGTAAATTTCAAAAGCTGTTGTCATAGTTGAAAGACTGTCTATAAAAGAAAGGCACGTAAACCCAGTAAGACCCCTACATAATAAATATGCAAATCGTATATCATACATATATCATCATAGGTTTCATATATACATATATGTGTGTTGAAAATGACGTTTCACAATATAGCAATAGTTATTCTCAATGGTTTACTTGAAGAATGATGATTTGAAATAATCAGAAATACTTAAGGTTCATTAAACTTTATAGATTGCTATGTCTGCTAATACGCCTACACATAAAGAGTGAGATACAAATAATAAAACAGAGAAAGACGTAGCTGTAACAGACGCACACACATTTCACTTGGCACTTGACCATGGTTTCACGACGAACTTAAACATTCTAGACATGATTTTTAGTTCGCGGCAAGTTGTTGTCTGCCACTTTGTTAGCCTGACTGCTAGTCGACTGTACGGCAAGAGGCAACGTCAGTGGCCACATGTACGTAGGTGTAAGCCTCTGTCCAAGCACGTACTTCAGCAACCATATCGACTGACCAACCCCCTTCTCCGCACTCCCCCAAATGCCTTTAAGGAGGGAATATTTAAATTATACAAGCTCCAAAAGCGGAAAAATGGCCAATACAATGCCTAGCCTTTGTCTGTTTATCAAGATATGCGTTTTGTATGCCACCCCACTTCTTAATTCTTCACAAACGCATATATACATACTTTTAAACAAACCTATGGGTACATCCCCTTTTGTTTTCTTTCATTTTAATTGTATGGAAATTCTCGATTCATACTTTGTAAGCGTTTGGAATTTTAAAATATCTACTCTATAACTTAGGCTTGCAATTAGTTAAAGAAATTTAAAGAACATTATAGACTTAAAATATTTTTTTTAAGCAAATCAACAAAATGACAATCAAAACAAAAATAAAATATTCCCGAAATACACGGCGAATTCAATTTCGTAAAAATATATTCTACAAAAATATCCAACGGCTCCCTACGTCTACTATAGCGGTACAATTTAGTTTTTTCGTGACAGTACATTAAGTTGTATTTAATATTTTCAGTAACCGATTTCAATACCTAACATTAACAATCATTTATTAATATCGATAAACGGAAATGGATTCTGAACGTAGTTAATAAAACCCATCAGAGTTTGTAAGAGGTAGTGTCTTAAAACAAAGTTTGCTATTTAAAGTATTACAATACCACCATTTTGAAAGCATAATAATATTATTTATTTCCATTTCCACTTACTGTCTCCATTATATAAAATTGCGAGTATTAATAATGCAACTTGATTGCCAATTGAATTACATTACCAAATGACCAACCCATTAAATTCAAATGTTATACTGGTTTATCGATTGACATTATAGTTTTTATAAAAAAAAATGCTTTGATGAATCTTTGACCAGGCAACACTTCAAAACACAGTATTTCTATATCATACTGTGTTTTGAAGTGTTGCCTGTTGTTATTTGTAAAACAACGGTGCAGAGAGCACACCTAAGATAAATTCTTATATATTATATATAGTAGTTATATATATATAGTAGTTTATAAGTTTATGTATATATATACAAAGTCCATGAAGCTAAATATATTTCTCGTCAACGACGACTCTGCTACTTGTGCTCCAACTACAGTTATCGAATACAGTTTCACTACCCAACATAGCCAATATGCAGTTTCAAAATATATTTGCATTAATAACCCCATCTGGGCTAAGAAGATTAGGTATTTTTCAAATTTATTGTATAAAAAAATAGCATTTTTTCTACTTGTATACAGTCTCCGAAAATTCACATCATCACAGTATCAAAAGAAGTTCAGAATGAACTCTTGAGACAGTGCAATAAGTTCCTAATTGAATATATGCGCGTACACAGAAAATGCTCTGTTGTGCCAATTGTAATAATACTTTCTGCACATCAACAGCAACAAAAGGCATCACCGCAAATCGAAATATACTACAATTTAAAGCGAATGAGCGGATTTCCTTCTTAGCAAGCACTAGGTCCAACGTTAACGCACTTGAGAAGAACTCTCTTATTAAACAATTCTCCATGATAAAGAAAAAAAATTGGCACATTGTAATTATAAAGTCCAGAATATGTTCATCTGCATTTTTTCCGTAACATGCTGCTTTGAAGCGACCGGAATAGCGTTGCAGTTTATAAATCTTATTGACTCTAAGGTTACCTTACAAGATATAAAAACTGGAAAATAAACAATAGCAAAAAGAGTTTGACAAAACGTAGAGCAGCTACAAGAACAGAAATTTTGGTTTCCCTGACCTTATGCGCAACTCTACATGCAATCTGTAAAGCAAATGTTTTATTACTGGTATGAAAATGATGCATAAATAAAGCTTTGGTGGTGCCTTAACAATGTAAATATGCCATTGTACGTAAACTGTGTATTCCAGCCGCTTGTATACAATTTGAGCTTAAGTGTAGATGTGAATTGTCATATATTAAATACAAAAATGTAAATGCAAGTATGCAAACTTGTGCGTATATTGGAAGACCCACTTTCAGTACATTTTAATCGAATAAACACTTAACATTACATCGCAAAAAATCTTACGACCGGCATCAATTTTCATTTGATGTGCCCCTGTTGCAATGTTAGAGCGTACAGCCACAAAGTGATTTAATACATACATCGCCACAACGAGGGTAATAGCGCGGGTGGGCTGTAGTCTGGTTCAACAAGATGTATCGTATGTGCCACCGAAACTTTCAATATTGTGTTTCTAAGACAGCATAAAAAATTCAGTAACTAATTTGTGCCGTGACAACCAGCGACAAGAACACGAATAAGGTCAAGGAATACGAAAGAACTCCAAAAAAAAGCTTGGTTGTGTGGTGTTGCTAATTTGATGACAAACGACATACATAAGGTAATAAGGCAGCTATGGCAATCTCCATAGTGCTTAGAGCTTTATTTCTGTAGCACTCGAAGTGTTAACGGTAGACAAGTAGAGCGCAAAAAAGCACCTAATTTGTATCTTGCTGTGGAAATATATTCCAATAAAAAAATATATAAGTGAGCAAGGAAGAAAACAGTAACTCAGTCTTATATAACCTGTGGCATGTGACATGTCTAATATGGGCACGCAACAAATTTACATTTAAATGAAATACTTTTATACTTATTTTAAATATTTTCTCATGCATAAAATTGGCATTTTTTGTTGTGAGTCAACAATAAACGAAAACCAAACCTGCGGCATATCAAATACACGAAGCCCATATTTACACCAAAAAATATGAAACCCAGTTCAGAAAACATATAATACTTCCTACCAACAAATGGAACAGAAAAGCAAAAGTTAAAAATAAATATGGAAAATGTTTTTCCAACAAATAACCCAAAAATTTTACAGCTGCCTTTTTCATGCGGCTTCAGAGCAAAACTGTATGCTTTATTATTTGAAAGTCAAATGAAGAATGGCCCTCACAACAAGTCAAGGACGAACAAACACGGTGAGCCCCAAGTATGAAAAAAGTGGAAATAAAAATGACGAGCCTAAACAGCCACTACTGCCGCAAAACATTAGACCACGGACTGTTTTTTATCAAAAGGAATTCATAATACGGTCGGTTGCTTTAGCATTGGGTTTGCCCATCAAGTTATTCAGAACAGTGCAGATGTAACGAGAAGAAAAGCACAGACCGAGGGTACAGCTGCTGTTGTTCTGCCTTTAATATTCGCGATGGGTTTTAAAGTATTTTTGAATAGTTAATTAAGTTGATGCACTGGTACTATATATATCTTAATATTCGGCATCGCTTGTGACTTAACTTACGCTGAAATATTGAAATTAGCAAAAGTTTGGTAATAGCGAAGACAAATCCATTATTGGCGTTGGCAGAAAGGTGTTGATCATAACAATTTGTCTGCTTGCACAAATGTTGCTCCTTGGACGAAGTTTTTATGGTACGGTGGTTTGTTTCCTAATTGGGCCGGCTGTCGGAAAACATTTTAATTTTTCAAGCTGCTTTAATGGGAATGGTTCGAAACCTTCGGGGAGTTCATGAAAATAGCAATTGTTACATTTTGTAGTCTGAGCTCTTTCTAATTACAGTGCCTGTTCATTTGTGCGTAAGTCTTTCTTACGTAGCTACCTAAGCATATCTATGGGTTCATTTCGATGAAAACGAATAGAGTCAACGGGAATATAAAATCAAGGCGAAGAATTGCCGTTATGAAGTGATGACTACTGGAATTGCTTTCGGTCATGCCTGAATATAAATAAGGAACTTTGAGGGCTACGCCAAAAGCTTGCTATAAATAATTTAATAGCCAAGGCTACAAAGGAGCTAAAGATGTATTGAAAAAAGTCCAAGGGAATGTCAGTAAGAGAACAGCGCCTCTTTTCAGTAGGCTACATTGATTATTTACACAAATTATTGCATTTCTTTGGTGACCGCGTTGTTTCATGAATCGAAAAAAGCTAATCCAATCTTTATTCAAATTTTAAACACTAACCTCGTGTCAAAATGGTAAATACAAATTGAACAAGAGCTAAATATCAGTAAGACATCGAAATGGAAGTATCAGGTCCACCTTATTTTATTTATCTTACTTACAAAAGTAAGCTTACTTATGTATATACATAATATATAATAATAATATACATTATATATTATAGAAAGTTAGTTACATACAACCTGATTATTTTCCATGCACTATTAGGTATTAGCACATATTTATAAGCTTTAAGTTTGAGCACATTGTTTATTCTCCATTTTGAAGTATCTCACACATGTAAATGTAAATTTTGTGTACCAACAATGAGCTATCAATATTTTATGTTCAAATTTTACAACTCACAGGTGTTTAAAGCGCTCTTTTATAAATTCAAGTAAAAAGTAAAGGTTTTAGAGAGGAAATTTCCGAACTCCAAGGAAGCATATAGGAAACTGACGTGAACTGACATTACATGCATTAGAAGCTATTAGAACGCTATGAAGGGATGACGATGTTGATGCTTCTTTTTCTTCAGTTACTGTGTACATGCTCGGATGGCTGCCTGCTTGCTCTCTGTATCGCCTTCCCTAAAGCCTCAAACGGCACGAATACTGATGGCTGCTGTAATCATCAGAACATAGACAGGAAAACATTGGGCAGAGAACGGAAGAGCCAGGGCGAACGCCGGAGACAACCACACGTGGAAAGCTTGTCGGACGGGTTGAAAAACTTTGCCGCAGCGCTCACTTTGCCGTGACATTGAACGATGTAATGGCTTTAGGTGGTGGGGCGTTCATGCACCTATAAAACTAACACGGTGTCACCTGTGTAGGTATCTTTTAGCTGTTTCTGCTGCTATGTGGGTGGAATTTGAATGAATTAATATGCTATATTAGACACATATTAGCACGAACGACCAATTTTTAAAAGTTATTTCCGTACTAAAAAACAATCAAAAATTATAGGCGAAAGTTCAGAAGCAGCAGCTAATGATATGTTACGGCTAATCGTATACTCCCAGAACTTAAAACGAGAAGTCAATTAACAGATATTAAATATATTAAATAAAATACATACCAAGTGAAGCAATAATTTTTTTTGTGCATTTTCCTTTTAGTTTCAAAAAATTTTTTTAATCTCCCACATTCTTTTTGCATGTTACAGGGATCATAGAACAACTCTCTCCAGTATTCTTTCTTCGGATGCATTAAAGATGCATTGAAAAATGTATGCAGAGCAAAGCAAACAACTATAAATTTTGTGTGACAAGAAACTAAAGAGAATGGCAAACTTCGAAACGAAATCAATTTCTTGTAACTCAAAATATAGCAATTTAGAGTATTTACGTTGATCGCAATTATCCTGTTATTTTTCGTGTTTGCTGCTCCTTTTTAGCTTCGTCCTTTTTGCTGGTTTAGCGTATATAGTTGCGTGCCACTCAACAGCAACAAAACGAATATGTTCCACGCAATATATCCAAATATGTGCTTTTCACTTCCTATTACCAAGGTAAACAAAACTTTTATTAGCTTTTTATGAGCCTGTGAAGCAGCAATGTGGTTCAGTTAGCCTACATTTCGGAAGTACGTTGGATGCTCTTGTTTCCTTACCAAAGCAATACAATAAGACTGTAAGATAAGTATGCACAATATATACAACATTTCGCACTGAAAATGCCAAATGCAGAGCGTAGCAAATGTGGAACCCTGGCCAACGGACTCACTGTAAATTAAATAAATTCCGTTTGAACTCAGTAAATTCAATTTGCAGTGACATCATTCGTACATAACACGCACATGACAATAAATTCAAATAATACCCAAACACTCCTATATAAAAGTTACTGTTTCTATCTGCCTTTGTCACTCTTTCGCTCTTCTCTCTATTTATTCCGTACTACTGACTTTTTGGATATATTACTCCTCATGTTGCATGCGCTATCATATTTTAGCGCTATCTTTCATTTATTTGTTGTTTTTCTTCTCTCTCTCTCTCTCTCTCTCTCTCTCTCTCTCTCTTTCCCTCCTTTTCTTTTGACCACTAACTAAATCAACGTAATTCACTGCGTCTTCATTCTGATCTTGGTGAATAAATGAAAAATCTATTTAAATTGTTTACTTAATTCAAGTTACACACAACTCTGAACATACACGGTTATATCAATTTAAGCTCTATTATATATTTTACAAATATATATACATATAACAAAACAAATAAAGGTACAGAAGTGGCCGCTTAGCACCTTAAATCAAGCGTAAATCTTTAATTTTGAATTCAATGCTAAATAAATTTGCACATTTCCTGTATATTGTATACTTTGCTTCTGCTTGTTAATGTCGCTACATGTATAACAGTTTTTTATAATTTTTTGGAGCAGTACGCAAATAATTAACTTACTAGGTGAAATTTGAGGCTATCATCTATCTCTATCTAGTTCAAAAATCAAATGTCTGAGTTCAATAAATAAAAGTTTTTGGGTCTAGCTGCATACGTGAGCGTGTGGCATTATATAGTATTATAAGTACATACTTTCATATAAAAACACACATATGAACATGCACACACACATACATATATGACAGTATATTCTAGCTTTTTATCTATAGCTCTCAATTAGCTGCTTCCAAGGTTAGGCAAACAATAGGCTTCCGAACTTAGTTCTCCGCTAAATGTTTTTATATCAATATGTTTGTATGTTTGTGTTTAATTTTTAGCTATGAATATACTTAGTCTTCAATATGCCTGATAGTTGAATATTTTATTAAATAATATTATATAAGAGCAGCTAACAACAATTATTAGTTCAGTAAATTTGACTACACATTACTTCTGTAAATTAGTGGACTCATAAATTGGTTTTCTCCATATCCAACATTTTGTGCTTGGTATGATATTTTCATGATGAAGCTCTTAAGTATGAACAATTTTATACTCTGAAGCTAAGTGATAACAAATTAAATAACGTAAACCTATATCCGTTATATTTCTATAAATAATTTGTATTGCTGTTAAAAAGTGTCAATTTTAATGTGCCAATTAACAATTAACATTACAAAGAGATGACTGGCAGTTAAGTAATCTGTAGTACTTTTTCTTTAGTCTAGTTTTCTCTTTCTATGCATATAGATATATGAAAATATCGCCTTAGTCACGCCTTCTGGCGACGTCTCGAACTAGAGCTTATTGAATCATCAGCACCAATATCTACATTTACATCCACATGAGCTGCTTTATAGGTTGTGGAATGCGTTTGCTTTAACTTACAATTGCTGTGTGAACTCAGTATACAATTGAAGCGGGCTACTCAATGAGTCAACTATTTCAACAACCACATTCTCACGCAAAAGTTGTTTATTCTAGTACACTTGTATGTATAATATACAAATACATTCACAAGTATGCATATATACCTCTATACATAAGAAAATGTATATATATAGATATGATCAAGCATTTATTCATGCATAGTATATATATATATGTATATTTATATGTGTATACAGTGCGTATTTATAATGTTTATAGAAATATGTGCACGCGTTGAGTATGCAAATTTAATTAGTAGCTCGGCGTTGTTATTTTACTCAACTTTTGCCCAGCAGAAACAGCGTGTGTCAGTTGTATTCCATCAGTATCTAAGTTATTCGCATGAATCTTTAAACTCTCAGGTATGTTTTATTGGATATGTCCCTTAATTATGATCCCCCTTGTAACAAAGTTAATTTAATCTGAGGCATAGATCGTTATAAAGACTTAAGTTATTTCAAAACGAGGAATGCGATAGCTAGCGTTAAAATGTGATCGCCATGACATCATATCTTTGCACATCTGTATTTATAGATTGTTTGTTTAACAGTTAAAGTTATTCATGCTAATTTAAATACCAGCTCAACCAAAAATTATCAATACACAAAATTATAAAGGAATGAAAATTAGTATTTTAGTCAGTCGACCAAAGGCAGGTAGTTGAAAATGAAATTCAATTTCGTTTTCTTTTCTTTCTAAATTAAAATTTGTTGTCTTGGAATTTGAATATCAAATTATGTCATTTGTTGTGCGACGCGGCTGACGCAGCTTGTTTATGAGTTGAGAGGCAACAAGCAAGTTGACTACAATAACAATAACAGATACAAATACGAATCTCCAACAAAAATACAATAACAGCAGTAACAAATGATATGTGATAGTCGGGACAGTTCCCAACAGAAAAACCCCAAACCTTGCTCCAGCTATATAGTACAATCACAACCTTATAAACACCCACATAGTAACTGCAAGTTGTAACACTTTTGGTTTATATGACGCGGCCATATCAAGATACCGATAGGAGGAAAGAGATCATTTCCATTAATGATCCTGACTGTGTATTACGTAAGTTTACATAAGCTTATTATACCCTTAGTTATCCCATTTTCATTGGGTATAGAAATATTTTATAAACAAAAAACTTGTTTTAGTGGGGTGCGCCAAAAGCCGGCTGCAGTGGTTCGACTTCGACTATGAGATTCAATGAATGGGCTCGTCGATGTGCCTGAGTTCGTATCTGTGTCTGTTTCAATGTGTATGAGACTAAAATAACTTTGAGAGTGATTTATGCATGACTCTGTTTATAAAAATGCGCTTACTAACATATTAATACGTACACACATACGTATGTGTGACAAAGCAAATGCGCTGAACAAGCCGACCAACTTGAACTATAATAAAAACCGGTTAGTTTAGCCGTCTTGGATTGGTTCAGGCATTAGAGTACACGGTTATAGGTATAAATATTCAAATTGGGCCGTAGACTATGAAGTAAAGGTAGATGTATTTAATGCAAAATATAATTCGTATTTAAAGAATATAAATATATAGCCTATAGCCTATTGATTTATCACTCGAAATTTACAAAAAAAAGATAACTATTTAAGTATCTACAACTAAGATACTAGAAAACACAGAATTTATTCTTAAAATCATTAGAAATGTTGGGTGCCTTGTCAGTATATCTAATTCCATACATGGTCAAAACAACTGTTCAAGTTTCTAACAGTGTATACCTCAGCTTATGAGATGCAGGATCAAAATTAGGCGCAATCAGAGATAACCAAAATATTGTTTATCCAATTTTTAATGTATAGAGGTAGTTTTATTCAAAATTTGAAAACTCTTGCTGGAATCATCGGTAAAGAAATTGTTTTTAATGTTTTTCTAAAGCTGCTTATAGTTTTCATGAATGTAAACATTAGAATGTGTCTTCGTACAGTAACCTTTAGCAATTATAAATATATAAGATTTGTAATTAAATAAGTCACAGTAAACGAACACAAAAACACAAGCACACATATCCACAAGCAATATGCATAAACAAAAACTAGCTCTATCATTTGTAGGTTTTGAATACATGCAATTTCTCGTGTCGAAGAAAGTTTTACCGCCAAAAGCGAAAAAAGCTTACTTTTATTTTGTTCCTTTAGTTTCTAGTTATGAAATATCCTGCGACAACATGCAATACCTATTCCGCCATTCCACAACCACACTAGTTCGGTAAAGCTTGTCCGGTTTTTGGTTGCGTGTTTTTACTGATATTGCCACTAAACGCTGAGGCATAGTTTAGGCGTCTGCCTGGCGCGCCTACATGACGACGCACGCTTCCTGTGTCTGGGGCCCCAACAAAAACAACATCAGCAGCAAAAGTGCTATGCAACGAAACGACCCACAAAATAATAATAGTAGTAGTAATAAAAGCGAGCTAGCAAGGGCCATTGGCTGAGGCCAAAGGCGCCTATATAAAAATATACATATCCAACAGTAGGGACTTTCCCGACAGTAGGGACCCTGTGTTTAGTTTTTTGGGGACGTATAGAATTTTCGGCGCAGAATAGTATTTTTGGAGCAGAATAGTATTTCCGGTGTGATATGGATTTTCGGAGCTGTATAGTATTTTCGGTGCTGCATAGTTTTATCGAGTATTGATTTCGATAATTAAAATCGATAATCGATATCATTAAT
>JBANCZ010001381.1:15000-22147 GCA_037040025.1 Sphaerogastrella javana | reverse complement strand
GCCATAGACACAGTCGCAGTCGCAGTCGCAGTCGCAGTCGCAGCCAGACGAACTTTCTAAACGCTTTTAACGCTTTTTCTCATCGTTAATCGTTTATCGTTCAGTATTTGACTCTCAGCGCTCAGCATTTCGGCTCTCAGTGCTCATCAAACTTGAGCTTTAGTTTAGCAAGTGCTCGAATTAGTCGGATCGGTAGCAGGTGCCTCCAAAAGCCACGAAGCAACGGAGCGACGAAGCGAACTGCTTACCTGAATGCAGGCGAGCTTTGTAAGACATGCTCAAGCAAAGCTCTCTCAGCTCTCTTACTTCGGCTTTGATGGGTGTGTGTCTATGCTTAGCTAGCACAGCAACCGAGCAAAGCTTTTTAGCTATAACAACAGCTGCTGCTGCTGTTAAAATGCATTTGCTGTTGATGCATTTCATAATAATAATATTATTAATAGAATTTGCTTACATTTTTTTGTAATTTTATTGAAATTTGTTTAAAGCTTAAAATAATGTATAAATTATGTATATTCCTAACAAAATATATTTTAAAAAGCCATAGTTAAGTAAATGGAAGCGTAAATCTGTTACGCAGCTAACAAAGCAAAACTTAGAGAAAGAAGTGAAAACAGAGAGAGAATAGATAGAGATAGAAAGAAATATATAGAGAGAGAGAAAGAGAGAGAATGGGAGATTATAAGCAACGTTTTTTTTATGAAATAAATATGAAACTAAATGTTTTATTCCAAAATTAATTAACTAATTGTTGAATTGACCTGCAAGATGAAATGTAAACAGTTCTGTAAACTTAACATTTACAGTATTGACAGCTCTGTTAACTTAACATTCACAGCATTTCAATCCGCTGTGACATAGCAGCCAGTCTCAGATAGTTGAGGCTGTGTGGTGCATAGCAGCTAGCTTCTGAATGTTGTTACCAATACTCTCAATCGGAATCGTATCTTAATCTAATTTGGAAATTTGTAAGACCGAATTAAGGCCACTGCAGCGCTACATACTGGGCAATATTTTGTACATGCTTATGCACAAGAACCTGATGAATATATTTACATGGTTAAAGCTACATTATCGATAAAACACAGGGTTATCGATTGCTCATCATTGCTATAATTATCTGGATGAAGTTTGTCAGAGCATTGCGACCTTGTCTTTGATCACGTCTTCGCACGGGCTGCGATTTGTAAAGGATATGATATTATAGTACATATATTATGCCAGGGATGCATATGGTGTTACCAGGGTACCGCCATTGCAACTGTTGAGCAACAGTGGCGAGAGCAGCAACAGCAACAGAACTAAATGCGACAAAAAGCGCATCTGCATTTCCATTCGTATATCTCGGTTTGTCTGTCTATCTGTCTGTCGATTTGGCACACTGATTTGAACTTGTAACAGTTTTTCCGGCCGTTTTTATATTTTAGTGCGCTGACTTATTGTTTTGTGTTCGTCGTTTTTTGTACCCGATTACTTTTGCTTACAAACTGAAAACGTTTCATAAAAGTGTCGCATTTTTATGCTGATCTCTCAGATCGACAAATGGGCGGCACTACTCGACCTACATATGCTCACACACTCACACAGATAGAGCAACAGAGAGAGAGAGAGAGAAAGAGAGAGAGAGAGAGAGAGATGGAGAGATGGAGAGAGAGAGAAAGAGAAAGGGAGAGAGATAGACTTGTTGACAAACAATGATTAATCTTATAGAATTTGTAATCAAAATCCTATCGATCTAATGCGAATCATATATGTATAATTCCACCTCCTGGAGAAGGACACATGATAATTATAATAAAGCTCAGCAATGCATACAACAATTGATGCATGCAAACATTTTAAACCATGCATATTAAATCAAATAATTGTTCAATTGTTCAAGATCCACTGTGTCATGCAGTGTTGCCCATTTATCATTTTTTCCCATACAAATCTGTCCGGTTTTCAGGCTAAACAAATTAAACTCAAATCCGAAAATCTGTCCTCTTTCAGTTTTCATTTATTTTGTGTGTATTTTTTTAAAGTTGTAATTGTAACAAATACCTATGGTAATTTGTGAAAATGAAAGATTTCTGTAAGACGCTTATAAGACAAAAATTTTATTATTTCTGGCTAAATCAGCTAGATTTTGAAGATTGAATGTCAAAATGCGAGAAAAATACGTATAATACAAAGTGTTTTAGATTAAAAATATTTATGTTCAATGTCTTGTTTTTTTCTTCTATTTTTTTTATTATTTTGCATAGTGTTTTCCCGTTTTTTTTTTTATATCGTTTATCATTTTGTCCTTATTTTCGGAAAAAAGTTGGCATCACTGGTACCATATTAGATATCGATAGAGATGCGCTACTAATGAAAACAATGGCTAACACTTAGCCAAAAAATTGCCAGTTCTAGTGTAATGCAGCTAGATTAAAATTGATTATACAAATTATTCAATTAACATATGTATTAAAACAATGGATTATATGAAGTAATAAATTAAACCATGAATGTATTTTTTTTTTTTTTCAAATTTTTTATTTGTTTGCAAAGAAACCTGCGCGCCCGCCTTGTGGGCGTCCAAGCCGTGTAAATAACATATAAACTAAGGCCAGCCGTAGAGCGGCTGGTAGCTGGCAGCTGGAAGCGACAACACTATCGCTAGCGTCGGCGTTAGCGTTGCTACGCTTAGTACGCCGGGCCGGAGTAGGCACCGGAGCCGGACTGTCCGGCGTAGTTTTGGCTATGGCCGTAGTTGCCATCGCGCTCACCGGCAATGTTGGCCAAGGCGGAGAGACCGTGGTTACCACCCTGGAGCAGGGAGTAGCCAGCGTTGGCAGCGGCGCTATCAGCACCAGATACATAGGCGGGCAGAGCTTGACCACCATGGGAACCATGCTGGGAAGAACCGGGTGAGACAATTGGGCCGGGACGATTCAGATGGTTCTGTCCATGACCGGAACCATGGGAACCATGTCCATAGCCGTGCTTGTTCTCATTGACAAAGTATTTCTCTGCTGGTGGCTTCACCACGTTGACGAACACGGGCTCAACCTTGACGCGACGTGGGTGGTGCTTGACGTAGACCTTGCGCAGAACAATTGCTGGGGGCTTGTGGAGCACAACTGGGGCAGGCTTGACAACCAATGGAGGATGATTCACCAGCACCTTGGTGGGTGGGCGTCTCACAATGATGGGAGCGGGACGATGGATCAGAATCTCACCCTTGTTCTGTGGGTATGTGATCGATGAGGTAAGGGTGTTGCCCTTGGTGTTAACGGGTTTGTATGGGATGTTCTGATCAGAGCCATAAGTGCTCTGTCCGGTCTGAGCCAAACTGGCGGCATCACCATTGCCAGCCAAAGAGCCAGCGGCGGCACCATCACCCAAACCGGCACCATTGCCATAATCACCAGCACCGCCGGAGGTAGCAGCAGCAGCAGCCGCATCGGCATTATCACCGCTGGAGCTGTAGCTCTGCTGTCCGGGACCGTAGCCCTGTTGACCGCCAGAGTAGCCCTGCGGTCCGCTATAGCTGTTTGCGCTGGCGCATGCCTAATATATCCAAAGAGACATCACAAGACATAGATAGAAGCGAGAGAGAGAGAGAGAGAGAGAAAGAGAAAAATAGAGGGAAAGTATGAGTAATTGTTGGAGCTGAGATTGGGTTTTGTGTGTCTATAACAGATCAGCTGTATGCCAGTGTTGTGCACGTATTTCTCTTTTCGTTTTTATTTTGGATACGTACAATTAAGCAGGCGGCTAGCGCCCATATGATGCTGTGTCTGTTCATCGTTTCCAGTCCCAGTTGGCGTTTCGAACTCTGGTGGCTCGTTGTGCGAACGTCTGCTGTCTTCTGATGCCTTAGACCGCTCAGAGATTTCTTTAAATATGCTGCCACCGAACGATCGACCCAAGCTACGTGACATTTGGCCCGGTCAATAGAAGCAGATCGTAATACACCGCTGTCGCTGGTACTGCCGGTTACTGCTCTTTTCCGCTCCCAGCCACGGTCCATTGTTCTGTTGGTCTTCTTCTTATTGATGTTGTCGTTGTTGTTGTTGTTGATCATCTTATTCTTGTTTTGCTATGCCCCACACCATAAGCCAACGAACATGGCCAAACGCTGATTGCATTTGCACGCATCTCATTGGCGCATATCTCGGCGTGTTTTACGTAGAAAACTATAACAACAACAACAACAACTACTCAACAAGCTGGCTCACAATCCGCAGCTGCCATCTCGCGCATCGTGGTACCCCGACATATTAGCCATAATACCATATACCATATACCATATACCATATACCATATACCATATGCCATATCATCGAGGTTTTTCACAATAATATTGCCGCTTACCCAGCGAGCGATTGCGATTGCCAAATGACAACCACACAGTTCCGCATTGAGCTGACAGTTCTGAATTCGATTACTCTGCGATATTTTCTCTTTGCTTTTGTGTACGAAAAATCGCTATCACTACTTTAGTGAGTAGTGCACAACTTTTTATATTTCGTTAGACAAGAATTTCCATTGATTTGATATTATATCGATACGAAACAGGCTAGGCTCCTTTTTATCGTCGTCTGACTAATCAGAAAACTCTAAGTTAGAGCGAAATAAATGTATATACTTATGCCATTCAGCTTTTGATCATTACAAAAGAGCATAGGATAAGTTAAGATAGTGATGGATGTGTTAGAGTGAGATAAATGTATGAACCCGTGCCAGTTAGCTTTTGATCAATACAAAATACCAGAGGATACGATAGGTTGCTAATGTATATGTTAGGGCGAGATAAATGTATATGGTTATGCCGGTCAGCTTTTGATCATAAGGAACTGATGATAAAATATTCAGAGATGGGACATCTAATACGTTCAAATATGAATGAAGAGAATATGCTATAAGGTATCGCACAAAAAAATATTAATCAAGTATCAAATATGAATAAAAATGATCTATAGTCTTATGTACTCCATAACATAATCAGAAGCATAATTTCAAATAAAATTCGTATTATAATTTAAAGATATTATTTATTATGAAAATCTCTTTATAATGTATATATACAAGCATAGATATTGGAGTGTCTCCATTACATTTTCTATATAAATATCTAGTGTATATATAGAGAATATATACTCATTGAACATCTCTTTGTAGCAGAAGCTACGTAAAACCATATACATATGTACATATTATACATAAATTTGTTCCGTATTTCTAAAACTCGACACATTGTTCATATTTACAAAATTCAAGATCACAATATAATACAGCTTAAGCAATAAGAGTATATTCTTTCATTTAATCGTATAACTGGAATATTTTAAAACCTATCATTATCAATGACAACGCTTTTATTTAGAAGATATCACTTGGTAGATATTAGCGGAAATCGTGGGTAGCAACAGAATATCCAGATGCAAATGCAAACGCAAGCAGAATTTCTAAAACAGTCGGTCAGAAACTGATCAACCGTAAAATGCTGAAAAGTCAAATGGTAATAATAATATAAAAAATAATAATAATAAAAGATAATGAATGCATTATGCACCTTGGCCTACTTGTTCGACGTCTATGAAAAATTGTAGCGAGCTTCATATCAAAAGCTTCATAGCGTAGGGCGTATAATACTCTCTATGAAGCGATATGTGCGATAATTCGATAAATTGCGTTGTACCCGCACTATAATCAATCGATAAGTGAGTTTCGCTAAATTGATTAATTACACAGTGTTTGCATATAGATTTTCGTCATTTTTTTTATTTGCATTAAAAAAAAACAAATGTTTAAATTAATTATCCACCAGATTGAACTGGTTGGATGTGCTGCACGAGCTTCCGGGGTGGAAGAACAACGGAAGCTGTAGCTGCAGCTGCAGCAATGGCAGCCGGCTTAGTAGCCGGAGGGGGAGCCATAGGGAGCTGGGCTGGCGTACAGGGGAGAATCGGCGCCGGCGGCATAGCTATCAGAGCTGGAGGCAGCGCTGGCAGCGGATGAGCCATGACCATGACCATGGTTGTGGTGGCCATATGACTGAGGCTGGTTGTAGACGGGTGCAACCACTGGGGCCATGGGAGCGTCGATCTTCTTGCCTGGTTTGTAGACCTTGACGTAGACGGGGTTAAGGCTCAGTGGTGTGGGCACCTTGTTGATGACCTCCTGCTGGTAGATGACGGATGGCTTGATCTTGTAGATGACGGGATTGCCGCGCACAACGGTCGGTGGGCCGCTGTTGACATGGGCTGGTGGTGCGCCAGGCTGGTGCACAATGATTGGTGGCAGGGGCTGTGTGGCGATCACCTGATGGTTGTTGTGGCCAGATGGCACCAGCAGGGAACGGAACAGATGCTGATCAACAAACTGGGGTGAGACCACATTGATCTTGCCTTGACGAATGTTGCTAGCCAGATTGGTCTCAGCCAGCGACTCGGCAATATCCTCAGAGTTCTTCAGCTTCTGATAGGTGGGATTGTTGTTCAGCGCATGAAGCTGAGCCTGGACACGGCCCAGACGGCGAGCCTCCTCGGGTGAGGGCTGAATCTCAGCCTGAGATGTCAGCTGGTTTGCTGACGGCTGATTGCCACCGGTGGCAGCATTCACATACTCCTCCAAACCGGCTGATCCGCCTGAATGGCTCAGATAGCCACCATTGCCAGGTGAACCATAATTAGCGCTCACCAGCTGCAGATCAAGAGTAGAAGCAACGCAAGAGAAACGAAAAAAAAAGACAAAAAAGAGAGAGAGAAAACGGTGAAGAGAGAAAGAGAGTTAGTTATGTTTGGCGGGAACAAAAAGTGCCGGGAATCGTACCGGTGCTGCAACGACGGCAAAGAGCCCAAACCAAAGACCAAGTTGCATGTTGTGTGTGCTGTGTGGCAGTTGATGCGTGCGATGTGTCAGCTCTCAGATGTCTACTGTTCGTTGGATGGCCAATGTGCTACCTCTTTATAGCAGCCTACGGCATCGCTCTGCCGCAATTATATCATACTCACGTTAACGCGATCACCATGGCCCCGGCTACGTGATCTTTGCGATGCCATTTTGGCTCGCAACGATTTCCATTTCCGATTTCAAATTTTTGTCTACATCGTCGCGATGCTGCTTTCTGTATTCTGTATTCTGTATTCTGTATTTAGTATTCAGTATTTAGTAT
>JBANCZ010001381.1:0-10000 GCA_037040025.1 Sphaerogastrella javana | reverse complement strand
TAGATCTAGAAACTAGATGTAAACCACAGAATTTTGGTGGTTATACCACTATATAGTACTATATGTGTTTCTGTGTATGTGTGTATGTGTGTGTGTGTGTGTATATATATTACAAATGACCAATACTAAGTAGTTAGGTAGGTGGTAAGTATGAGCGACTGTTAGAACCAGGCGCGCAGATAATCGGTTATCGGTGGCACATTATATGTATCGAGACTGTAGCCATTGTGGGTGTGACTATTGTAGCCGTATGTCTTGCCAGGGGTTGTTGAATAGTCGGCATTTACCGCCGATTCGGGTTCGGTGGATGTGTCGAAACCCCAACCGCCCAGTCGACCGTTGATCAGTTTCTTTAGAAAATCTGTGGTCTGTTTCTTTTGCAAGGGTTCGGGCTCCTCTAGAGTGCCACCGTATTCGGAATGACCGTGCACGTAGTCCGGATGTCGGTAAACAATGCCAGATATTATGTTATCCAAATGACCATCGGTCATGTGCTCTACCGGATAGCCAGAGCCGATACCCAGCACTGGTGTGGAATATATGCGCCGATTCAATGACTCCAGATCACCGGCAAATTGCAACGGTGTGGAGCTGTGCTCCAGTGGATCCGGTACCGATGTCGTTGACAACATGCTGCGCAGTTGTGTATCATCGACAAACTTGTATTCTTTGTAGTTGCCCATCAATGGCGAGGGTATCTGCTCCGGAAAATAGCTCAGTGCTGAGCGTTTCGATGGTATCGAATTGACCAGAGATGGCGGTGCAGGCGGTGGCAAAAACTCGTTTTCTATCGGTTGTTCAGGTTGGTCGGATTGTTGTTCAGCTTGGATGTCACTGCCACTGCCACTGCCGTTGGTATTGAGCAGATTGGGATCTTCGGGATTATCTGGTGGTGCGTTGGCTGTTATGGCGCCACAGCCCATATGGCATTGTCCACGCTTAAAGCTTGGATTGAGCGTCTCTGGCATATATTGTATGATCTCTGGAGCCGTTAAATCGGTTTTGGCGTGCTCCTGTTCCAGCAGATCATACTCACCCTTAATATCACGCTTGCTCATGCGCCGTCCCAAGCCCCGCCAGCGTTTACCTTGCTCGCTGCTTGTAGACGGCATTTTTTTGGTCTTTCGCTTGGATTTGGTCGAGCCCGCGGGCAGGTCCAAGTCCGGTGACGGTATCAGACCAAACAAATGCATCTTATGCTCCGGCGGATGCTCTACCGCCAAATCTTTATGATAATATTTAATATAACGCGGCGGACGCTCCTGCAGTTGCTGTTGTCGCATTAGACGCCTGCGCAATAGCGAACCATGCGGACGCAGATCACGACGACGTCGTATGGCATTGGCACTGGCTTGGACTTGGGCATGGACATGGGCGTTGGCATTCGATTTAGCATTGCACTTGGTCTGCTGGAGTACGTACCTTGGCTTGCCATCGGAACAGCTGCTGCAGCTACAGCTGCTCTTCTGATGCGCCCGACAATCTAGTATCAAAAGAGTTGAACAGATCGAATCAATAAACTCTGAATGATGGTCATAGCAGCAGTAATATGAGACGCACCTGATTTGTTGACAGTGACACGATCCACCTTAGCATAGAGCTTCGATGGTTTCTCCTTGGGCGGTGGGGGAGTACGCGGTTGCTCCACGGTGAAATCGAAGCTATAGCTTATCTTCGCCTTGGCCTGCACAGGTTTATCCACACGATAGCCGTACTCACCGCCAACATACTTCTTTGGCTTGGGCGGATTGGGCACATTGAGCTGGTAGCCCAGCTGCGTTGGACAGGCACAACCCTCATCACCCGTGTATACAACCTGAACGGGTGTGGGCGCTGCTACAGTGCAATGTAGAGCATATACAGCTAATAGCAGCACCGGCAAAAGAACCGCTCGGATCGAGTGCAGCATTAGCATAGTCTCTGCGTATTGTGAATTGAAATCGTGATGACTATCAAATGGCGTCTGCTTGGGTATCTGACTTTTTGGCTACTAGCCAAAGCTTGGGCCATCGCATTCTTTATATCGTCTTTAGACTTCATCCAGTGCAATCTCTCCGGCAGCTCCCCCCAATACAATCACGTCTGGAGCTCTGTCTGCTTTCGGCCAGCAGTGTTCAAGTCTCTGGCTGAACTTGAACTTGAACAATGCATTTTTTTGTACGCAGCTCAGCTTAGCTCCGATCTGGCTCGTGTTGTAGTTGCAATTGTTGTTGGTTATATTTTGAATATACTTTCAATTTAATGCTGTTGTTGTTGCTTGCTTTGGTTTGACCTTTTCAAGCAATTTGCTCTTGCGATGTTTTCTGTGAAAAGTCATGTTCCCAGCACCCGTTGATTTCAGTGCCGCAGCCTAAGTGAAATGCAAATGCAATTGCGAAAATATTTGCAATTTGTTATGGTTGCATTTGCCAACTCTTTAACGCTTCTGTTTTAACTATATGTGCGAAAATCGTAATCTATCGATTAATCGATTGACACCGCCATATTGTTATTGCAACGGTACATAGCAATATGGCGGACTTGCACGATATGGTCCTCTCGCAGCGTGTGGTACCGCTCGCTCTCGCTCTCGCTCTCTCTCTCACTGTCATATTTCTCTGGCCTTCAATTCGTTTGCTCTTCAACTTTCGAGAGGTTATGTGCGTGCCATCAGCGAAATAAGGGGTGCTTCATTTGGAGGTGAACATCTTTGATCTGATGTTGGTGTTTAGAATAATTATTATTCGATAATTATAATCGACTTTCTTTTAAATACTAATGACAAAATCATTAAACTAATATATGTATTTATTGAAAAAAAAAAAAAATCAAAGACAACTTTTTTTTTGTAGAATGTTTACAATCTACTATGTAAATCTACAATATGATTTTGAACAATTTCTATATCATATGATCATATCATCATAAAAAATTATAAAATTTAGTTTTTCTTTTTCTTTTTAGACCGACAAATCGAAATTGATTGAAATCCGCATTGTATACTTTTAGGGCAAACGAATAGAACCAATATAAGTTATATAAAAATAAAAGGCATAAAATACAATAAAAAGTAGTTAAGTTGCATTCTTCAACACAGGTAGAACCCATTTCTTGGATATACTTTGTATCGTAGATAGGCTTATGTAATAGAAAGAATAATTTTATGTAAGCGAAACAAATGAGTGACAATTATTTCAACAAGTTCTTCAAGTTCAAGACAAACATAAATATATACTATAATTTAACTTTAGAACTAAACAAAGCCGATTATTCAAATATGTAATATTCAAAAATCATGGAAATTGTACGTGGCTTTTTGGAATCTCATTGAATTTTCGATTAAATAGAACAATGTGAAATATTTAATGTATTATGCCGTGATTTTTTATTGAACTATCATATAACAAGTGAATTCTTTGAATGCATTGATAAAAGATCAGATAAGTCATATCAAGGTATTTGGTTTTTGGCTATCATACATACACATATCCCTAAGTAGTAAGAAAAATAGTTTAAATTCTATCCTATGCATACATACATCATTTGTACAAATACAATTATTTACAGGTACACATAAATCGGTCGATCGAATTGAATCAAATTTAATAGCTGTCCTCATCGAGCTCCTGGCGACGAGCATTGCGATAGGAGGTGACACGTCCGGGCTTGAAGCCACAATCGACGGAGACCTTGTCGCCTACCTTGGCATAGCTGTTGCTCTTGCAATTGGAGCCGTAGCTGGATTTGGTATATTTGACCTTCTTGAATTTGGGATTCTTGTACTGTTCGGTGATGTAGCCGAGCTGTTTGTACGTCAATTGTGGCATATCCTCATCATCATCGTTGGTCTGTTGTTCCTCCTCCTCGATGTACTCCTCCTCTTCCTCCTCTTTGGCGGCATAGTTGCGTTTCTTTAGTGTGATCACATCGCTTTTCAACTTGAATAGATTCTCCTCTGGCACACTGGAGAAGTAAACCTTCTGCTGTCCATCCACGGGCTTCTGGGCAAAGCCATAGGCCAGCTTCGCCTCGGGCACATTGATGGCCTTGCCGGCCTGCACGGCCAGGCTTACACTAATGGGATCAGCCGGTGAGCTATCATCCTGACGTTTCTCCGCCGCATAGGCAATGCTTAAAACCAAAGGATTCAATATAAGCATATGAATTTATATAGTATATTCTGGTATACTTACTTATCATAGCTGGAGCTGGAGCTGGAGCTGGTACCGCTGCTGCTGATGCTGCTGGAGCAACTATAGCTGCTATCGCCGTTCTTGTGGCAGCTGCAGGTGGGCTTGCATGGCGTCTTCTGTGAATATGTTGTTGGTTTGGGTATCGTATTGAGTTGGGCTTATTATCAATGGCTATATAAGATTTCATTGTTGATGCATGGCGCACGTACGGCATGAGATAATGACGACAGAATCGCTGAACTATGAGCTATGAACGATGACCAATGGCATTGCTTATATAGTGCATAACAATGATGAGCATGCTCATGATGATGTTGTGGTGCGGCAACTGCTCAACATTACTGCTGTTGCCCTATTACTGCTCCAATCGCCACAGCGCTGATAACGCTTGCATGCGGAAATTATGGGAATGTTGCGATTTTAGATGCAGTTGCTCTTCTTGGAGGATGCAAGATGTAGTTAGATATATATATGTGGTATGTATGTATGTATATATGTACGTATATGTGTATATATGTATGTGCGTATGTATGTATGTATATAACTGGGTTATAATAATGGGATTATGTTAATAGTACTGGATTGTTGCTGGTTTTTTTTTTTTTCGGTTGGTTTAGTTACAGGCCATAGGCATAGCTCGGGGCGGGCAATACGGACGGCACGGATTGCAAGGGTACATGGCGACGCTTGTAGCAATCGATGTGCTCCAAACGCTGCAATCGATCGGTTAGACGCTGGGCGGCCAGCGTTTTGGCCTCGATGGCGCCCTCGAGCATGCGGCGGCTCAGCAGATTGTTAAATGCATGCATATATTGAAAGAGCTCACGTACTTTGCCGCAGGTTTTGGGCAATTGTGCCGGTTCGATCAGCTGCTTGCTGCACCAGCAATTGTCACCAATGGGCGATAGATTCACTGAGCCCGGCTCATAGTAGCGTGGCTTCGGTCGCACCACAGTCGGTCCCTGGCAGCCCTGACAGTAATCGGAACCCTTCTCCGAGCACACACAAGCCGCCAACAGCTGCAATACAATGATGATTAAAATATGAGGGATAACTTATATATAAACATTGGACTTACGCTTTGGATGCACTGCAGCGCTAGAAACAGACTGAAGAGCAACTTATAGGCGCGCATCTTGATTCGGTTTGGTTTATATATAATATTCTATATATATATTTTTGACTGGGCGATCTTGTATCTCTATGCTGTCTCTTGTGCTTATCGGTCGCGTGTTGCTCTGCGCTCGGGAGACGTTTGAACTGGCACCGAAGCGATCTACACGTTTTATACCAAAGTTGGGCAAAAGCACAGATTCTTTTTTGTGTTCTTCTTCTTCGTCAGATACCATTTGAAACGTTCTCATTGTTGTCATTTGCTCTTGAGCTGCAGTTCTTCATGTGTTTATGTTTATGCTTGGGTAATGGAACATTTAAATGTAACGGCACGCTCGATCACGAGGGACACTTTCTCAATTCGCCACCAGGGTTGGCATAAAGGTCTCCTCGTTTGCTCTTGAGTTGGCTTCGGCTACATGCCCAGCACTTGGCCACTTTCGCCCAGTAACCCAGGGGCGGATTGTGAATTGGCCTTCCCAATTGCCAATAGTAATTTTTCCAATAGACGGGGAATCCCCCGTTCCGTACTGTAGACGCACATTGATTGATCTCCAACCTTATGATAGAATATTTTCAAATTAAAATATAAAATATATATACATTACATTGTTTTTTAATTTAAGATATACTTTGTAATTCGAAATATGACTTATTATTTTCATTGGGTGCTGCGAGCCTTTTGTATGTATGGGGTCCTGGGCTGCAGGCCAAAAAGCCCATAGGTAGATCCGGCTCTGTGGAGTAACCAGTAAACAGCAACCATTTACCAGTAACCAGTAGTCCGTCCACATAAACCAGTGCATGATGCTAACATTGGGATCTTTTGATAAACAACAGCGCACACCATTTGTTAAATTCCATGAAATTCATATCACCTCCACTGCTGATGCTGCCGCTGATGCTGCTTTACTCTTGTTGTTGCTCTGTGCAAAATCGAAAGAACAAAATTAATAATAAATGTCTTCATGTGAATGTGCTTATGTGTATGTGTATGTGCTTACGTGTATGTGTATGTGTATGAATGTACAAATCGGCGCTTCTTTATGCACCCAATTCGTTAGTAAATTGGGCCAGCGTCGGCGTCGACGTTATCGATACACGCCAACGGGCATCGAATTAGGCCATTAACCTAATTATTGTTTACAATATACATATAGAACGAACAAATATTTATAAAAAAAATATTTCCAAATTTATTTTTTACCTCGAATTATTCGAAATAGTATTTTGTAAGAATTTCCAAAAGCAACTGCTTCTCGCACATCAAAAAATAATCGATTAATTATCTATTTATCGCAACATAACATATTGTATTATATTTATATATTTTATATTTATAAACAATAATAATATTAAAAATATAATCAAAATATGATGTAAATAATAAATCTGGAAATATGCAGAAAGTTTCTGGTTTAGTAGACAATAGTTTCAGTAGTTCATTCGATATGAAATAATCTTGTATCTGACTATCCGGTGAGCTTGTCTACGCCGGAAAACGGTAGTCACAAATTGATGTAAATAATACTATAAAAATAAAATCATTTGGAAATCTCATGAGATTCATGTTTGTCTCCCTAAATGAGTAATTAATGAGTAATTACACGTGTTTATAGCCAAGCCAACAAGATTTGCACAGCAACAGTGAAATACGAGCAGTAAAACGAAATCAAATAAATATACTAAACAGTAGGGATGGTGCCAGGTAGTAAGGAACCCTCTGTCCACTTCTTTTCACTGCTCCACATTCTGAACACACTTCTTAATCTGTATATAGGTTAATAGGTGTCCCATAATCTACTGAATACCAAGAAACAAAATAATTTTCGGGGCATATTATTGACAAATAAATGAAATCGATAGTCGATATCGATAGGAATTAATGCTAAGGTGTTTAAAACCTAGGGATTCATGTAGACATAGTTAAATCGACATTTTAATGGTGTCTGCCCGTACTTCTTCTGTATGACAGTTCGGCAACCTCAAGGGATCCCTTGGTACTTTTAAAGTACAGGGTCTAATTACTAAAATAGGAAGCAAGCGAGACACAGTCATCGCTCTGTATTATATATTTTTTTTATTCAATTTGATTTTGTTTTTGAAATTTTTTTTTTTTAATAATTTGGTTGTTGTTTACTTATCAACAGTCGCCAGTCAGTGAGGCTGTATATAAACTGAGTGTCGCAAAAACATAGACGTACAGTCGAGTTTAAATGGCGACAGTAATCTAAAGTCCCTGTTTTAATTGGAATTGAAATTGGAATTATAATTTTAAATTGCTCAACTCATATACTATATGATATAGCAGACGAATCAACTTTTGTGACTTATCAATGCGAACAGAGTCGAGCTGATAGATCGAATCAATACACAACATTTAGTACGATTTTACAGTCGCTAGTGTTTGAAAGCTCATCGCAGTGAAACCTCCCAGCTCCTATTGGAAGTTTTTTTTTTGAATTTTTTTCCAATTGACATAAAAAACCGAAAATAAGTGATTATCCTTAACAATGGCCGCAAAGAGAATGGATTTGAATGTGCGCACTTTTCTGGTGATTAGCGGCAGCTCGAATCCGCTTGGTCAGACGCTTGCCCAGCAATTGTGCAGCCGCCTGGCAGCTGGTTCCGTTGCTCTGATCCTTGACGAGAATGAGGAAAAACTGGAGGCACTCCAGGAATTGTTGCAATTCCAAGTGAAATCATCGATGGTGGAAATCTTTACGGGCGTTCTCAATGAAAGCCATAGCAATGGCCCTCAACTTTTGGATGACATACTGCACAAGCATACACCTGCTGGACTGGAGCGTGCCATTATAGTGCACAATGAGGGTGATGCCGCTACGCATACGGTGCTGGAACCTCAATCGGAGAAAGCCTGGCTAGCTTATGTGCAGTGCCAGCTGTACGCACCGGTGGCACTCAATCAACGCTGGCTGCGTGCTCCCGAACTGTCTGGCATTGAGAAGGTGGTCATCAATTTGACGTCATCGCTGCAGGTCCGTCCCTTGGTGTACAGCGATTTACTGTGCTCGTGCAAGCGGGCACGCAGCATGTACTTCCGTTCTATGGCATCGGAGGAGGCGCGCGATAATGTCCATGTGCTTAGCTACGGTCCTGGTCTGTTGGAGACGCACAAGACCCAGTACGATGTGAATGGCAATGTTGTAGAGCCGGAGCAACTGCTCTCTATGCTGCAGCAAGCGCATGTACCATGCGTTCAGCCACTACAGGCCATACTCAAGCTAATCAACATTCTGGAGAAGACAGCGTTTGTGTCAGGTCACGATGTGGACTACTATGACACGTTCGTCTTATGAGTAGCAATGCAGTCGTTGCCAGTGCATCCACTTCAATATTATTCCATGTGGTTTGCCCTGGCACGCACTGCTCCAGTTGACGCTTCCGAAAAACTTTATATTCGATTGGAAATGGAAATGAATAAATTTGGACCACATGTGTTGTCGATAACGCCTCAATGCATGTGTAGCGGAAGTGAAAATCTGAAAAACAAAAAACAAAAATTATTGAATATTTTTATTATTGGCAAGATTAGTGGGGCACTGTAAGAACTCAATGATACCAGACAGCAAAAGCATCAGGTGTTGCTCTCTTTATGAACAATCTAGCGTGATGATGGCTTCAACCTTGCCAATCATTCATAAAATGCGGGAATTGACTGATAAGACGGAGAGAGGGAAATCTGTCTCTCTAAACAGACTGACCCACAATCCATAGATCGAAATGTAATGAAGAAACAAATTGTATAACACGATCGTTATTCTTTTTAAATTTATTTGTTATACACATTCACACTTTGTATTTGATTCATTGATTTTAATTCAATTATAGAAAATTTGACCATTTTCAATTTCGAATTTCAAACAAATCAATACGCATTCTTATCGATGTTTAAATCTATCGATATACAGCTGATAGAAAGGTTAGTGTTGCAAAATGGTCGATTCTGAGCATAATGTTGTGCAAGAAGTAATTTTAAATCAAACAATTCAACTTGTAAACCTCAATTGGTTTTTATTTATTTGTTTTTTTTTTTTTAATAGTACACATTTTTTTTTAGAAATTGTTTGTACTTATAAACTGTTGATCAACTCCCAGCATATTGTTGTTGTTCATTGCAATCTTACACAGATGCTGATTGATAAAGGGCTAAAACTTGTGCAAATTCAAAAGTGAAATTATTAAACAATTATAATTATTATTAATAGGCAACGATAACCTTTCTATGCCTATGGTAATCTATAAATCTAAAGGCATTCAAACACACATACACACACTGCAACTGGAGAGCAGATGCAAATGACCAACCGAAAGCTTCAATCTATAATCATGCAATAACACCGATAATGTGAATGACACTTGATGCTGTACATTCGAGATCTGTTAACTTAACAGCGCTGTAAATGTGTGGCATCATTTTAATGGCTGCCTTTTACAGTCACATAACATCTTTAATCTATATACAATCATGCAATAACACTGATAATGTGAATGACATTTGATGCTGGACATTAGTCCTCTGTTAACTTAACAGCGCTGCAAATGAGCGGCATAATAATCTGGTTGCCTTTTACATACGAATAACAGCAAACATTTCAGCAGCCATTCACATACAAGCCTTTCTCTCTCCCTCCCCCTCAATCACTCATTCTCTCTTTCTCTGTCTCTGTCTCTGTCTCTGTGAGCGTGTGTAC
>JBANCZ010001380.1:0-22148 GCA_037040025.1 Sphaerogastrella javana | reverse complement strand
AGGGAAATATCATAATAGACAGAGAGAGAGAGAGAGAGAGAGAGAGAGAAAAAAGTACTGTAGACCAGTTTAATTAAATTGATGCGAAATTCCATTTCATATCTCAACATTAGGACGGCAAATGCGAACGTCAACTTTAATAATTCAATGTGCCCTTAGCACTGTCACAAAATATAAAATAATATATATGGGAGTTATATAGTAGATTTAGCTTGGTTTGATAGTAATATGTTTATTTTAAATTATGTATATTTTATATCTAAAATTTTATATTAAAATAGAAACTTAATCAAATTTTAATTGAGCTTTCATTTATGTAATCAATCAAATAATTTTTCTTGATTTATAGAAATTTTTTAAATATTTCTTAGCTTGTGAGAGTACTATAGTAGATTATGCTAGATTAGTGTTGATCATATACATTAATTTATTATTATTATTATTTATTTATTTATTTATTTTTTTTTTTAAATGTATTTTCTTCATTAAAAATTTCATGTGCAAATTAAAGCTCAATAAAAATATAAATGAACCTCAGTTTATGTAGTTAAACAAACTTCATAAAAAACTTTTTTATATTTATAAAGATTATTTAAAAAAAAATTATTTATATATTTCAAGAGCTTTTTTTGGCGTAAATAATTAAATTTTTTACCTAATTTTTGAGGTCTAAAATCAAACTGCAGCCAATGTAGACAAACTTGGCCTAAACGGGGAAGTGTAGGAGCTGAATGAGAGCTAGAATGGCTAGCAAAAAGAGTGTAGGAGAGAAGGTTAGAGAAATGGAGAAAAGTGAAGAGGAGAGAGAAGAGAAGCGAGAAGAGAGAGAGAGAGAAAGAGAGAGAGAGAGAGAGGGCGAGAGGGCAGGGGAACGGAAATTGGTTTGCTGTGGTGTCCGTTCGCGTTCGGATGCGAATCCTTGTTTTGGTTATTTGTTCAAACAGATGTTGCCTATATTGCCAGATGTGTTTGTGTTTGTGTTTGTATTTGTGTCAGTGTTAGTATTAGTGTTAGCGTTAGTATTTGTATTTGCGCTTTGTATTTGTGTTCGTGATATTTGTTGCAATTGTTATTGTTCTTTTTGCATTTGCTATTACAATATTTTTGTTGTTGTTGTCGCTGTTATTTGTTTCACTGTGGTCACCATTGGCTTGCGTTTAGTTTTTGCGCTCCTGTAAAATGGGTGGTGGTTAGTGTGGGGGGCGGCACTTCAACTTTGTTGCACGTGCAACACGAAAATTCTGTGGGCGTAACTGGTTTTCATTTTCATTTTCATTTTCATTTTATTTTTATTTTATTTTTAGTTGATAACTTGTGCGTTTTTTGTTTTTCGTTGAGTAATTTGTGAATGTCCGTCCGTAAATGTAAATGCAAATTTCATGTACTAGATTAAACCACAAAACTGCCCCGAAAATATGCTACAATTTAGCTACATTTTAAATATATCTACTAGCAATTTGTGGGTGTTAATGCTGGTATTCCATTTAGCACACTTGTTAATACTTTACGCAGAAAAAAAAAATCCAAATAGAAAATGGAAAAATTTTATAAATTAAAACGCCAAAACAATGGAAAATTTGTTATTTTGCAGCAACTAAGAAAAGCCTTCGAAATATTTTAGATTTCAAAATATTCGTTTTGCTTAACATAATTTTTAATTTTCGTTTATTTTGCAAAATATCCTTCTAGTTAGTCAAAGTATTCCCTATGTCTGCAAATGAACAAAAGCCAGTGTCAAAAATTTGCAGTGGTTTTCGGTGCTGCACAGTGGAAATTATGTTAAACCATGTTGCTAAATTTAAGCCATAACCGCAGCCTATTTATAAATATTTACGGGAGTAGCACACATACATACACACACTCACTTACCCTCACTTACACACACACACATACGCACAGATAAACTCATCAAAGTGTGTGTAGTGCATGAGTTTTACGCTTGCCTATCCGCTTTGTGGTGCACCACAAACGCTGTGGCATTCATGCTTTTTGCTCTTTTATCATTTTACTCTTTTACTCTTTATACTGTACAATATATGCCTATCTTTTTCTTCCTTTCTCCCTCTTTTTCTCTCTGTCTCTCTGTAACTGTCAGCCTTTAGCTTTTCACTTGTCATTAAACATCAATAAAATGCAGTAATCAAATTACTCATACTGCAATCGTTTTTTTTTTTTTTTAAACTCTTTAACTAGCACACTTAATAGCTGTATTAAATACGCATCACTCTATATACTGTAATTAATTTGTACTTGCTGCTTTAATTGTATATGTAGCTCTACAAGTTGTAGCTTTAAGTAAGTTTTGCCACAACCAATCTTAACAAATCTTTCCTTATCCAACACTTTTGTACATGTATCTTTAAAAACTTGGACTGTTTATTCCTCCATAAATCTATTATTAAATGCTTCCCTAATTCCTAAATATCAAATCCTCAAAGAGAGCACAAAAAATTTCGAATGTTTCATTAGAAAAGATATTATTGCATTAGCATATGTTATCATATGCCATCAAATGTTATCAACTTGGACAAGTCAAGAAGTTTTAATCAACATATATAATAATAATAAATATAATAATTATTCACATATGATGTGAATGTGTGTACAGAGAAATACCAGGAGATTTATACCATGTGAATTAGACCTTGGCTCAAGGTGAAAACTTTTTTCTTTTATCACCGAATCGACTTGCCTTGAGTTGAGTTGGAGTCCCAACTTGAAAGGATTCTGAGCGAAGAGTTATATATCTTTTGCCATGTTAGATTTGTTGGCATCACCTCTTTTAATTGTTTTCGGCACGTTGAGTGTGCAAATTGACACACAGATCTGCCAAAAAGGGCAAAAGGGCAAAGGGTAAAGGAAGAAAGAAGAAGGGCGATGCACAGAGTGTAGAGGTTAATGTTACGCATCGATGACGCGCGACGTTCCTTTTACCGTTTGGCTTTGATGGGCGGCTAATTAGTGACGAGCCGTTACAAATTGTTTGTTAATTAGAAAATTAAGGTCTTTTATGTGTGCTTAATTTCAAGATTCTACACGCTCGAAAAGTACACAATATTGCCACAAGAAAGAAAGGGAGAAAGAGACACAAATTTCGCTTTCATTGTCAATTATTTATAAGCATTTTTTCAATAAACATATTTATATATTTTAAATTTAATGTAGATTTCCCTTTTAAATATATATATGTAAATACAATGTATCGAATTGTTTAATCTTTACGCCGAAGCTGGTAATTTTTTGCTCCTTGAGTGAAAATTATGAATCCATTAAGGCGAAGGCGCATAAAATTTTAGAGGCGGCCATAAAAAGCAAACGGTGAATGCCAACATCAACAAAAAAAGGCTAAAAGCATATAAAGAAAATGTGCAGGAAAATGGAAAGAAAATCGAAAGTGAAGCGAAAAGTAAATGTCCTTAGATTTGGCATGGAAATTTAAAAAAATAACAAAGTGCAGTTTTAATATTTAGTCAACATTTTATAGAATTTTCAAAAGGATTTAGCAGCAATTGGTAGTTGAGCTTCTTCTGTATCTGCTTGTCTGTTTGAAGTGGCCCAATTGGATTTGTGGCAACATTTTCATTAGCCAAATGCACATTTCATGGCCCAAAAGTCGTTTTCAATTAGCGCATCTCTTTGCTATTTATGCGACAGCACAAATCCACAATATATATAATTTGGCAAAAACTTTGTTTTATGACTTGTGGCTTTAACACACACACAC
Organism: Sphaerogastrella javana; assembly: GCA_037040025.1. Classification (NCBI taxonomy): domain Eukaryota; kingdom Metazoa; phylum Arthropoda; class Insecta; order Diptera; family Drosophilidae; genus Sphaerogastrella; species Sphaerogastrella javana. The sequence continues at coordinate 18,424 of JBANCZ010001380.1, read as the reverse complement.
ACAGAGACTGTCTGTCTGTGTGTGTGTGTGTGTGCTTGCACCGCAAAATAAACATTTACGTAATGCTCACAGTTTGTCTTGTCTGTCTCTTAGCATGTTATGCAAAAGTTGTAAATGCCTCCTGCCCCTCTGGCCGTGTGAGTTTTGTTCCCTGGCAAAATCCTGTTTTATGTCTCTGCCCCACAAAGGAGAGAAAAAAAGTTGCCGCAGTAATAAAAGAGATTACCTACACACACATACACACACTCACATAGACATGACATGCGAGTGGCCTCAAAAGACAAAAAATTACACTCTTCTGGCACTTTCTTCCTTCTTCCTGGCTCTTCCTTCCTCTGGACACAGACCACAAATGCCAAAATCTCTAAATAGCAGCACCAGCATCGCTTCCTTTGAGAAACGAATGCATACATACATATATATATATACGTATACATATATATCTATCGATTCAATTAAAGCTAAATCTACAGTTTTATCAGAAATACAATTAGATATAGATACAAATGTATCTACAGCTACAGATAAATTTAAACGCAGCTACATCGAAGCATGCGTTGAATAGATTTAATCTAAGCAAAATTTCATTAATTTAATCTATCTATTAAAACTTAACTAAAGCTAAATCTACAGATTCATTAGAAATGCAATTAGATATAGATGCAAATGTATCTACAGCTACAGATAAATTTAAACACATTCTGTGGGTACCTCAAAATGTATCTGAATGCGTTGAGATGAAGTGATTTTTTGAATGAAAACTTACAGTGGTTTTTCGTGCACGATGAAATGTATCTTATAGATTGAAAAGTCGTTTAATTCATATTGTATCGAAACATGCGTTGAATTGATATAATCTAAGCAAAATTTCATTAATTAAATCTATCTATTAAAACTTAACTAAAGCTAAATCTACAGATTCATTAGAAATGCAATTAGATATAGATACAAATGTATCTACAGCTACAGATAAATTTAAACGCATTCTGTGGGTGCCTCAAAATGTATCTGAATTCGTTGAGATGAAGTGATTTTTTGAATGAAAACTTTCAGTGGTTTTTCGTGCACGATCAAATGTATCTTATAAATTGAAAAGTCCTTTAATTCATATTGTATAGAGCTATATTGAAACATGCGTTGAATTGATATAATCTAAGCAAAATTTCATTAATTTATAAACTTCAAACCATGTATTTTTTGTTTTTTTCAATTACTGTTTGATGAATAGTAAAGTAAATCCAAATATAAAATGGAAAATGGAAATGAAAATTTATTTTGGAATAATAAGTATTATCTTTCTTTATATTTCTTTTATAAATAAAATAAAAATATAATCACTTGTCTAAAAAAATATCCGTTTTACCAAAAATAATGCCTAGAAAACATATATATACTTTAATTACTATAATGGAATACAAAATACTACTATAACTTAAAAAAAAACTAAGCAAATTAAGGTAAACTTACAGTATTTTTTAAATCATTTAAGTTTTAAACCATTTTAAACAAGTATTTCTTATATATTTCATTCACTGATCGCTTGGCTAACTAGGCTAACAGTAAGTATGAGTATGAGTATGAGTGAGTATGAGTATTAGTGCCTTTTCCAGCGTGACTAAGCCCAAAGATACTAAAACACAGTCACAGCTAGAAGTACATGGTCCAAAGTCTCTCGCTTAGTTTTTAATTGCAATTAAAAAGTTGTGAGTGAGCCGCAAGACAGTCACATACCAACAAAGATACGGAGCTGGCCAAGGCTTCATGCACTCCCCAAGGTCCAGTGCTAGTCATAATGACAATGGCAAGCAACATGCCCGGGCAGAGCGGGTGAAGTGGGGGGGGGGGGGCAGTGGACGGATGCATATAACGGAGCTTGGTCGATGCTACCCCAAGGAATCAGCCACAAAATGGCCATGCAACAAATTTGGCCAGCATAAAACAAGCAGCATCAAGTCAAGTTGCCAGCCCCTACTCCCCTTACAGCTGTCTCTCTCTTCCTCTCTTTCTTTCGCCCCTTCTTTCTCTCTCTCTCTCTATCACTCTCCCTCTCCCCGTTTCTCACTCTCTTTCTCTCTGTCATGTGTTTAGTTTATATTGTCTAGAAGGAAAACTCTTTCGATGCCAGACTTAATGATTTTTGATGCCCTGTGCTTAGAGAACACAATGGGGTATATAAGTATATAAATGGAATACGTTGGATAGCGATGGCAAAAGAAATCTATTAATCGATTATTTAATCATATGATTAATTTTAATCTAGCGATTACTCAATACATTACATTACTGTTTTGATTCGATTAAATCCATATTTTCAGGAAAATAATCGATCATTGTGCATCCTATGATTTATCGTACCATCCCTAATGTTGGAGAAACCGTTTTTGACTGCCGAGCACCTGCCCTACTGTTTAGACGCATTTTATTGGCTTTAAGTTTATAAGTTAGCTTGAATTTTTGTAAGCAGTTAAAATTTTATGAGGCAGTGTCTTTGCTCAAGACGTTGTCGGCTATGGCTATCTCTCTCGCTCTCTCTCTCTCTCTCTCTGTCTCTCACACTCTCTCACTCTTTCTCTTTCTCTATGTGTGTACTGTCTGCTGGAAGTGAAACTCTTTTCTTTTGCAGACTTAATGATTTTTGGCTTAAAGTTTACCAGTTAGCAGTATTTTTGCAAGTAGTTAAAATTTTATGAGTACCCGTTTTTGCATTCAGTTGCCCAGTTACATGGTTCTACATCTATCTCACTCACTATCTTTCTCTCTCTCTTTGTCTTTGTGTATGTCCTTGCGCTTATCTTATATGAAAATCAACGCCAGACGATACACAAGCAGAAAAATAAAACCAAGTCTTACAACTAAAAAACTTGATAAAAACTTTTATCATAACAATTTGTGTTGTTCTGCGGCCCAGTAACAATGGACCAAGTGCACCACATAGTCGAAACTCCTTAAAACTGCTCACTATGTGTATGTCTATCTCTTTCCTCTCTCTATCTCTCTCTCTTTCTCTCTCTCTCTCTCTCTCACTATCTGTGTCTGTGTGTTTTTTGTGGACTTTGTCTAATGAGAAAAGTGTAAGTGCAACTTCTTCGGCAACCAAGTTGAAACTGAGCATTCAAAAAAAGGCTAAAAAATATAGCTAAATTACTTAGCTTAAAGTCCAAAAGCTTCAAAGTTAAAGCTTAGAAAAAAGTTAAGCTCATTCAAATACATTTACATTCTCTTTTCCACATGATTTTCATTTATATTGCATTTTCCACATGATTTTCATTTATATTGCATTATTGATATTTGAATATAAATATATTCACTTATTAAATCATTTACTCAATCCTCACTCATTCGATCTCTTTTGTTTACATTCAGTTCTCAATTTCCATTATATGCAGTCTTATACATTTTCAATCATGAATTCGTATTCGCGCACAATGCTTCGTAAACTGTTTGATCTCAGCTTACACACAGTTTTATAAATAGAAATAAACCTGGTATATATTCGCGCACAATGCTTAACAAACTGTTTCAACTATGCATTGCAACGCTACATACAGTTTAATAAATAGAAATTGTATTTGCGCACAATGACCATCAAACTGTTTGAAAACTTAACGCGATCTGTTAGCAAGCACCAGCACCAGACTTCTAAACTGCGCCCTATATATACGTTCTTAGCCGGCACACAAACATAGCCATGTAATATCGGTTAACCGAGAAACAAACCAAACCGATGTTTTGAATTCAAACTGTGAGTGAAGTTCGGGAAGTAATAAGATGGTGATTTGAATAAATTTTAATGCCAAAATAAGATAAAATATAAATATAATATATGTATTGATAATAGATGATTTATTTAATTTTGCATATTTATCTTTTAATTTACAGTTTAGAAAACCAAAAATACTTCAACTTGCAGCTGTTGCCAGGTGAATAAATGAGTTAGAAATACGTTTAGGCACGTTTGTACCCCAAAGAGCAATGATTCAATGTGAATGAGATAGATGTATTATGGGTGAATGTGTGTGAGTGAGTGTGTAGGGTAGGGAAATACCAGCTTGTTAAATTGACTGTGATAAACTAATTGCCGATCGGGTAAGAAGAGAAATGTCTATGTTTTATCAGCACGAATATGCTCTTAGGCTCTCGAATATGTTTTCATTTGTTTTTATCAATGCGAACGAAATGAATCCACTGTGCAGCTGTGTTGAAGTCAAGTTCGCAATAAAACCATCCGTGTTTCGCCTTGGCTCAGTCAGTTGGTTGCTGGCGCTGAGCCCAAAGCGATCGTCGTCGCTTCGTCTGTGCTTCTAACGGGTTTTGTTTGCTTTTCTGGCTCAAATATTTAGACGGAAGTGCAAATAAATCATAAGTAAATAGTAACAATATTGCTAGAATTACAACCAACGATTTAATAATTGAAATTTCTTTTAAACAAATTTGTTGAAATAAGTAAAAATTTGTGAAACCACAAAAATCTTCCAAAGTTTTGTTGGCCAAAAGTTAAAGTTGAAGCCAAAAGTTTATTCAGTTAAAAGCGGTTGAAACTGCCTTTGCGCATTACAACCAAGACAAGTTACAACAAAAAAGAAATAACAAAAAAGATATAACACAAAAGAAACAACAAAAACGAAGTTAAAAATAAACAAACAAAAACAAAAAGAAGAAACACAAAACAAACCGAAAATAAACATCGCCTCTAACAGCGGAAGCTTTTGGCAATCCACATTTACAGGTAAAGCCCAGCAAGTTCTCGCAGACAACGCAAGCTCAGCTTACTTCAGTTCAACTCACCTGCCCTCAGCTCAGCCCTCACCTCCCCCCCTCCCAGTAAACCCAAAACAAAGCAGCTTCAACTTCAGCCTATTGCAACATAGCGGCAGCTGCGCAAGCGCGTGACTCGTTTCACAGTGCATTTGCAACCACGTGACTGGGGTGGCAAGGGTTGGTTGGGGAATTGGCTAAGGCTGAGCCAAGCGCCCAGCGATGAGAAGCACTTTCGTTAAGGTCGCTCATAAATTACAAGAGCTATAGGTTTAGCCAAATCGATCGAGTCATGGCACGTATTTGATCAAATCTCAAACAGATTAAACAATTTTTTTTTTTGTTTGAGTGTTTTTTGGTAACTATTTTTAAAGTTTTATTGACCTTAACAGGTTTACAGGTGCTGAAGGCAACGGGGGCGGGGGCATTGGCAACGGTATCCAATAAACGTATTTGCTTCTGATAAGATTAATTGTTTGTAATTTTTCAGCCGAATTCGCATTGATCAAAGTCTGCGATAAGATTGTGTTTCGATTGTGCGTAATAAATACATGCATAAGCCATAGACGAATTAAACGCACTTTAATTGAGTTTTAATCGAGTGCACAATGAGTACAGTGAATAGATTGCATTTAACTAAAAATAAGAAATAAAAAAAAAATTGTTTATTTATTAATTCATTGACGACAGACTTCTTTGTGATATGATAAGTCAATAGAAATTTGCTCAATCGTATTTTAGAAATACTTGTAGTAAAGCAAAACAATTTAATTATCATGATTAAAATATCGCTAAAATTGTAGAGTATTGACACTTCATTGTAGATATATATATATATATAATATATATATACTTCATACTATGCACTATATAGTATATACTGTATATGTATTATTAGTACTTTTTGTGTGTGTGTTTCGGCTTTGTTTATTTTGTGCTCTTTTCTTTTGTGTTACTTCTTCGCATTGTTTTTTTTTTTCTTTTTATCTCCCGGTCGCGGTGACGTATACGCAATGTAGACACAACCCTCATTAATATTTTTTAAGTTGGCGATCTGTTTTTGGCGACGCGCGTAACAAGCACACACCATGGAACACGTTTTTGCATACAAATGCCCTCCCCGGACATTGGGACAGCAAGAGATCCCATTTTCAACTGGTTTCTGATGGAAACTGAGACTGAAACTGAGATTAAGACTCAGACTGAGACTGAGACTTAGACTGAGACTGAGAGATACAAAACTGAAGCTGGTTTAATGCCTATTATGCATTGCTTTTTTGTTTTTGGCTTGTCAAAATCTGTCAAAGTGTTGACTTATGGTTTATAAACATACTGCAATACATTTGAAATTTTTGTTGTAAATATGTTACCTAGTTCCCCCCCTCTGAAAAGCTTTGTATTCTTCGGCTAGAAAACCCGTTTGAACTGCTTCGAACTAGTCGGCGGCAGAGCATCTGACGTCAGTTCGTTTTTGGCCTTTACAAGCTTCTTAGAAATCCCAATTAAATTAACATAATGTTGGTTCAGCTGACTCATCCAATGGAGTTGGCATAATTGAGTTTTTGTTCTTTGTTCATAACAAAAATACTCGCATATATAAATCCGATCACCCTGCACATTAGAGCCGAATGGGTATACTGAATCTCTAGCAGACATTAGATGGACAGACAAATAGAGTGAGTGATAGAGAAAGACGGATAGAACAACAGACAGACAATTATTCAGACAGAGAGGTAGTCATACAAATGGAGAATTAGACAATTAGATGATTCTTATAGCTGGATTAACATGTTCAACATCATGTTTAAACTTAATGAAGCTTATGAAAAGACTCTTTTTTCGATATCTCTCTATCTCTCTCTGTCTGTCCCCCTATCTTCCTGTCTCTCTGGAAGTTTAAGCTGTTTTTGCACTTTCATAATCTCATATGCTTAACTTTACTTCTTCATTCTTCCTCCTTTATTTTATTTTGGCCATAAACACAACGTTCATAACATCTCTTAACTTTTGACTGCATACAACGTCTCTTGTATCTGTTGATTCTGTTGAGTTGTTTTTTGTGATTATTTTTAGTTTTTTTTTTAAGCATACACTCAAGTGAACTGCTGAATTTACCTCTTGCCATAATTGACAGCTGTTTGCTGGTGAATGCAAGAATAAACAATGAATTTAAATGAATATGTAGCAGTAGGGATGGGCCCCGACACTAGAGAGCCTTCGTTTAGTATTTGTACAGAATTTTAAAAGCAGTATATTACTTTTGGTAATCGATTTTGATAACTGATATCAATAATCGGTATGTATCGAATTAAAGATGGCTATAGGTACAGAGCCTAGCATTATTTTCGATGCCGTATATATAACTAAATATATAATGGGTCTGCCATACCTTCTCCTTTTTGTTACAAAGTGAATAGACCCTCTAAGTAATTTTTAGCACTGGGTATAATTAAACAAAGCGTTGCACATGCTCGTATAATGAGTATTATTATTTGAAATGCTACAGGTTTAGTAAAATTTTTTTAATTTTTGTCTAATTACCCAAAAATTGTCTTGTAACCAGTTTTGCTTTGATTTACTTTTCGTATGCGGAGAGGAACAGGTTGAAACAATATGTAAATTCAGACTCAAATATATGTCAGGCTTCGTGACATACATACGTATGAACATCATGTAGAACAGTTCAAATCGATGCTCGATATTAGGTTCTATATGAGTTAGTGGTCCGTAAATTTAATTATTATTTACATTTCCTACTTGTTAAATGTTAGGTCAAATTAATCGAAAACTTTATCTATATAAAAATCTTATAAGAAATAACTTAGCTAATTGAAAAAATTGTTATTTTAGAAATTTAGCGGATAGCAATTAAAAGAATGAATGAAGTCAAATTTGTGCCATAATTTGATAATAATATATATAATTATATATATAAATTATGTTATGAAATATGTAAAGCTGTTAGTTTTTGCTAATCAACAGTTCGCACGCCTTGAATAACGGTTTAGTCAGGTTTATGAATGAAATAAAGTGCAAATTGGTTTAGCAAATCTGAAAATTGAAAAGTAAACAAACATTTTCAGACAGACAGAACCGCACACACATACACACATACACATATATATAGCAGTTGGTTATCTTTATCATTGGGTCAACAAAAAGTGCAACATTTGTCGCTGTTAATGGTTGTTATGGGTCGTTATCTTTATAGAAGTTTTCGTATTCGTATTCGTATTCATAATACATTCGAGCCGGCTTTGTTTGCGTGTCGCAAATATTGTCAATTTCACTATTAGGCAACATTTATAGGGTCTATAATTTGTTGCATTTTATATATACTAATTTAAGACAATTTCGATTCTAGAAATTTATTTGATATGACATTCTCAGAATGTTAACGTGTCCAGAGTAGAAACACTTGTTTCTATATTATATTATATATACGAAGGTTATTTAAATTTAATCGAATCTGAATTATTCAATTGTTGAGTCAACATGTCTTACACACTAATCACAATGTTTAAGTTAGTTTTCAACAGTTACTAATGCATTTCTTCGAATTAAATAATAAAGGGCTTTTCTATGCATCATAGCAACAGCTAAAAGATTTACTTAACTTATCTAACTTTCAATGTTGATATCATACTTATGCCCTATACATCGAAATATCGGTAAGGGGTATTCAAATCAATGAATAATACTCTATATATTCATTCTATTCTATGTCCATAATCTATATTAATTAATTTAATAGTTTTAATTGTATAATAATTTATAGTATTCAATAATATACTGAGTCAGTATTCTTTTACACATAAAGTAAGTGCAGTCGCGACTAGAGCATGCCTTTTCTACAACCTCTTATCTGTTTAGCCTTTTAGCTGCTTTTTATCTGATTGTCAGTTTTATGGTGCGATCACATCGCAGTGGAATAACCAAAATCTTTAGAAGCAGCAGTCAGTTCTAATTGTCAAGTCACAGCCCGCATAACTGGCCCAGATTTATTCTCTCTAACTCTTTCTATTTCTCTCTTTCTTTCGCTCTCTTGTACTCTCTCCCTCTCTCTCTCTTCGACTTGCTTTGTCTCTGTTTAACTCTATTTGTACGCCTATGCTCATTGTCGTTCTAGAAACAGCATGAAAACATCACAACAGAATCCGGCCTTTGTGGGCGACGATGGCCAGAGCACGACCAGTACCCTGGCAATGTCGGTAAGTGTTCCAAAAAAAAAAATACCAAAAATTGTGTATAGTACAGTGTGTACTATGCGACTATGACCTCTAACTAATCGGTGTGTGTGTGTGTGTGTTCCATAGTCGTTGCCAGGACAACCGTCGCAATCAGATGCCGACCAGGAGGCGGGCAAGGTGCCATCTAGCGGTGAACGCGCTACCTGGGGCAAGGGCATCGAATTTCTAATGTCCTGTATTGCCATGTCCGTGGGTTTGGGCAATGTATGGCGTTTCCCATTTACAGCGTTGGACAATGGAGGCGGCGCCTTTCTCATACCGTACCTCATTGTGCTGTTCCTAATTGGCAAACCCATTTACTACCTGGAAATGGTAATTGGTCAGTTTTCCAGTCGCGCATCTGTTAAGGTATTCGATTTGTGTCCCGCCATGAAAGGTTAGTAACGCTTAACTATTATTGATGGTCGTATGCCAATTTCGGGTCTGCTCGAACTTTTAAATGCACTTACACAACTCGGGAATAATCGAAAGAATACCGATCTATAAGAAGAGGGTGCAAGTGCATAGCAATAATATACATATATGGAGCGACAGCTATGCAGTTGCCTACCTTATAATGAAGAATTGTTTCCCTTTATCTGATAGACAAGTGCATAGCCCAATCTCTAATCGAATCTCATCAATCGATCGTATCGCATTACAATGTACCTCATTCTCATAGTATTCATAATGTATTTGTTTTTCATGCTGCATCATCGAAATGAAATCCGCAGGCGTCGGCATTGGCCAGGTGATATCTATATCGATGGTCACGACATACTACGTTGCCATCATGGGCATAACGCTTAGATATTTTTACGAATCGTTTCGCACACCATTACCCTGGTCCGAGTGTCGACCGGAGTGGACTGAATACTGTGTGGCCTCCGGACAAGGTAATACGACTCGCAGTTACAGTTCCATTCCGGATTTGAACGGACTTCAGCCGCAGCCAAAAATGCAGTCTGTAACATCGGCTGAGCTATATTTTCTGTAAGTTCGTTATAGTCCAACCATTGTTTGTGGTGTTGTATCTGTGTGATGGGGAGTGGTTGTAGTTATTGTTGTGTTTGGTGCATGCGTTTTTGGTGGTTTGTCTGCATTGTTGGTAATCTTATCGCGGTCTAGGTCTACACGATTTAAGTGCCAGATTCAAGTTTATGGCCGTTCAATGCTCGCTTTATTGGTATTTGACGCTAATTGAATGAGTCCCGCAGTGCCCCTTTGCACCCAGCAACCGCTTTGGCTCTTTTACCCTCTGTCTATGTCAGATACAAAGCCTAAATTGACATCAATTGGCCATAGACATAGAGAGAGAGAGAAAGAGAGAGGGAGATAGAGCTTAGGATGCTGCAATAGCCCCTAGACGATTGCAACAGCCAACACCGATGTTTGTGCCCACAGCGCAAGGCCAGTTCAATTTCTCAATTTAGATACAACGCTATGATATATCGCATATAGTATGTTGTATGTCATGTTATCCCGCCTGTCTATATACTTTGTTTGAAATCGGAAATTGACAGATTGCCTGAATTGCAAAGTGTGCAAATCAAAGCCCAAGCACAATTTAAATGAATTATATAATTTAATCAACTGTAAGGTATAGTGATACAATCAAAATATTTTGTCAAACGAAATTGTTGACAAGGCGCAATAACTAAATTGAATCTATAGATTATAAATAGACCTCTCAACAATTAATAACTATTCAAAGAATATTTCTAATATTGAATAATAGAAATAACGAAAAGAAATTTATTACAGAATTGAAAGTATGTAAGATGGTATTTGTAATATAAACGATTTGTGTTAAGCATAAAGTGTATATTTTTTTGGTGTTATATTAAACGAAACCCTTTAAACTATCACCACATATTCACTAACAATCACATAGACATACACATATCACACCTAACATGAATCATGTTTAATATGGAGGTTTAATTAATCACTGCATTTAACTCAATCATCTGATCAATGAACTCTCTTCTCTCAATCTATATCTCGAACGTAAAGGTGTTGGCATTGGACAGGCTTTCCAGGTGTTCATGTTAAGCACATACTATGCCTCGCTGGTGGCCATCTTTTGTCGGTATTTTGTTGACTCGTTCCAAAATCCGTTGCCCTGGGCAACGTGTCGCGCGGAATGGGGCGAGAACTGCATCGATTCGGCGCCCAGTGATTGGAAAGTAGATCCAAATGAAACCGAACGCATTATATCCAGCTCGGAGTTGTATTTTATGTAAGTGCTTGGAGGGTTCCCATGGATTTGCTATTGTATTTGAACTAATTTTAGTTGATATAATACACTAACTGGTTCATTTAATTCAAGCCTAACGGTGTGGGCCTTTTTCATTAATTTTTATTGTATTTAATTGACTGTTTTTGATATTTCTTAGTAAGGAGGTGCTGCGTGAGAAGGAACAGATCGAAGATGGCATTGGTCTGCCCAACTGGGAGCTGGTCATTGGTTTGTTCGTCTCCTGGCTATGCATTTTCCTCATCATCCGTCGCGGTGTCAAGAGCTCCGGCAAAGCGTCTTACTTTCTGGCTCTGTTCCCCTACGTTATCATGGGGGTGCTGCTGATACGTGCCGTGACTTTGGAGGGTTCACTGGATGGCATTTATTACTTCATCAAGCCCAACTGGAGCAAGATCTATGATCCAAAGGTTTGGTATGCAGCGGTTACCCAATGTTTCTACTCGTTGTCTGTGTGCTTTGGTAATATTATCATGTACGCCTCATTCAACAAATTCGGTCACAATGTGCATCGAGATGCAACCATTGTGACTGCTCTGGATACGGCCACATCTCTGCTGGCGGGCTTTACTATCTTTGGCATTCTGGGCCACTTGGCGCACGAGATCGGCACCAAGGACATCGGTTCGGTGGTAAAGGGTGGCGCCGGCCTGGCATTTATTTCGTATCCGGATGCCATTGCCAAGTTCAAGAAGTTGCCACAGATCTTCTCGGTATTGTTCTTCCTCATGCTCTTTGTGCTGGGCATCGGCTCCAATATAGCGATGTCGTCGTGTACCGTCACTGCCATCAGGGATCGCTTCCCCAACTTCAAACAGTGGCAGTGTTCCCTACTCATTGTAGTAGTCAGTTTCGCCGTCGGTTTGATTTATGTCACACCCGTGAGTACTTTAAATGAATACCGTCTAGGTGGAATCTAATTGATCTATTTCAATTACAGGGTGGTCAGTATATGCTCACGCTGGTTGACTTTTTCGGTGCCTCCATGATTGCATTGGTTCTGGGCATTGCGGAGCTGTATACCATTGGCTGGATCTATGGCACCGATCGTCTGTGCAAGGATATTGAATTCATGTTGAATCGCAAGGTGGGGCTCTACTGGCGCCTCTGCTGGGGCATCTTTACGCCGCTGATCATGACCATCATTCTAATCTACTTCTATGCCACATACGAGCCACTCACCTACAATTATCAATACTTCCCCACCTGGGCTTATGGTATGCTAACGCACTGAATTAATGTAGATTAATATGATTTGGAATTAATGTGATTTGGTTCTTATTCCAGGCATTGGTTGGGCCATAACCGCCTTTGGTATTCTACAGTTGCCCATTTGGATGATCATTGCCATTATCAAGCAGCCGGGCAAGACGTTCAACGAGAAATTCTTTGGTGCCTTCCGTCCGAAAAAGAATTGGGGACCCTCTGATCCGCTGCTGAGAGATCAGTACCATAAGGAGATTGAGCAGGAGCTAATGCCAAAACGTGGTCACGGTCTTTGGGCCAGTATAAAGCAAAATATCTTTGGTTAAGTCACAGATCTCTGTATATTTCGCATATGTACTTATAGATATTTTCTATGTATAAGATATAGCTTTTTGTATTTGTATAATCTGGCTTAAGTTTGCCATTAAAATATAAAGAATTTATTATTAATTTAAAACCAAACTGTTTATAAATTACTTTACAAGATGGTCCGAGTCAAAAAAGCGACCATTGCACAGAGAAGCCGAGTCGGTTGAGCAATGTCCGTCTGTCCGTCTGTCCGTCTGTCTCTAATTCAACGAATCGAGTAAAATCGAATGAAAATCCCAATCAGAATAACGAAATATATTAACCCATGTAAAAGGTGTGCTACTGTGATATTGCTTTATAAAATTTGTGTAAAATTGCTTGTTTGATGGGGATTTGCATACTCTTGAGGCCGCATCAAATTTCGTTCGGTCAGCAAATTTCGAAATTTGGACCGAAGACAATGTAATTTTTGTACCCATAGACTTGGCTTCTATTCCTGATCAAGAATATGTATTCTTTGTTGCGCCCGCCACGCCTCCTTCTGCCTGTTGCACACAAATTTTTGTGGGCCACCAAGAAATTTCGAGGGAGTTCTAAAAGAATGCAAGGTTTTTGTTTAACTTTTTCATATTTGTTTTTATTATTGTAGCTAAAGTAGTGCATAATGGCAGTTATATATATTTTAAAATATATATAATTTATAAACATAGTTAATTGGTTAGTTGGGAGGGGGAAACATTTTTCTTCTGCAAAAAATTAGTCAAATATTTCGTGTGTAATGGATACAAATAATTATATTTTAATCATTACTCTTATTATTATTATTATTACTATTATTACTATTATTATTATTATTATTATTATTATTATTATTATTATTATTATTATTATTTTAATTATTTTAATTAATATAATTATTACTATTATAACATAGTTTTACTTGTGGCATTCTCACATTTGTCTAACTAAACTATCTTATGGAGCTTTTGTTGACATTAACTAATATAATCCCATCGATTTAGAGTCGTAAAAAAATCTGTGCAATATAATTGAATATTTGCGGTTACTAGATATATATATATATATATATAGACATGACTAGCCCAATTTTGCGTCATAATCAGCTACATTTATATCCCAATCACAATAGGCGCAGATTTCGACTTGGTATTTTAATGGCCAGCATTCCAAGGGAAGAGATTGTAAGAGGGAGAGAGAGAGGAAGGGAGAGAGAGAGATAGATAGATAGAGAAGTCGCCACACCCACACAAACACAAATTGACCATCAGAGTGACAATTCGGTATTCGGGCAAATCCCCCACAGAAAATCAAGAGAAATGTTGTGTACTTTATCTCCGTTACGGCTTCAACTCAAACAAAGACCGACTAAAGCCAAAATAGAAGATGCTCCCGCTCTTCCTCTCCCTGTTACTCCAGCTCTTGATTTTGCTCTTGCTTTTGCTTTGCTGTCTTGGAGATAATTGCTTTGATAAGGACATTGGACAAGGGACCACCGACCACGGACTATGGACCACGGACCATGGCCTATTGGGCTATATAGCTGGGCAGCTGCGGTGTACATTTTCAGTTTTTTTCTTTTTTTTTTTTATACAAATGTCGCCAAATATTTACATGCCGCGGCATTGTAAAGCGACCCAAAAGTTGTTTTTTTCCAATTTTTTTTTAAATTTTTTTCTTTATCTTTTTTTTTGTTGTTTTTGTTGTTTCCCTTCTATGCCCGCATTTGGCCTGCGGCTTGACTTTTTCCGACTGTCCGGCTTCCTGACGCTGAACTGCGCGAACTGCGAACCAAGAACTGTGTCCGGATGGCCGTCTGTCCCTTTGTCCCATTGTCCGTCTATCCGTCTGTCTATCCGTCTGTGTGTCTGTCTGTCTGTCCGTCCGTCTATCTGCCGCGGCGTTGCTGGAAACCGCATAAAAGTCATTGTCGCAGCAAATGGATTAATTTTCGCGGCACGTTGTCATATTTGGCATCTCGCTTGCACTCGGTGGATAGGATGTCGGCGCTATCTCTTTTTATAAAGAAATTAAAAAGCACTGCCTGTGGTTTGGCAAAGTGTGGGCGTTGTGTGGGAAGGGGAGCACTGGTCGGTGGGCGTGGCTGGCGTTTACCGCAGCAATAATTACGTTTTGGACGCTTTTGGTAGATGCTGTTGCTGTTGCTGTTGCTGTTGCTGTTGCTGCTGCTGCTGCGCGGAAGTGTATAATGTTGCTAAGTAGTTGCGGTTATTTGTTGTTTTTATACTTGTTGTTTGTCTCTCTTTGTTGTTGTTTGTTGCTATTATTATTGTTGTTGTTGTTTCTGTTGTTGTTGCTGTTGAGCTACTTTCTTTTCATTCTTGCTTTCTTTTTGTGATTGTTGCTGCCGCTGTTGTGTTTCGTAATTATCATGAAAGGCAACAGGAGGTTTATTTCACGTTATATATGCAATATAATTAAGTTTTCTTTTTTTTTTTTTTTTTTTGTTCACAAACAAAAGCTCAAGAGTATTCTTTTATTTTCGGTAAGCTCTGTTCGTATTTTATGCCGCTTGCTTTACGCTCAACTCAGATAAAAACATATTCTGCATCTATTTAGACACGACAGCAATTGGCAA
The DNA here is from genome assembly GCA_037040025.1 of Sphaerogastrella javana. Classification (NCBI taxonomy): domain Eukaryota; kingdom Metazoa; phylum Arthropoda; class Insecta; order Diptera; family Drosophilidae; genus Sphaerogastrella; species Sphaerogastrella javana. The sequence goes on along the minus strand of JBANCZ010001380.1, from coordinate 3,048 downwards.
GCTGCAGTTGACACAAAACACACAAAATACCACAAAAAAAAACTATAAAATTTTTTAAAAATAATTATAAAATATAAGAATGTGTATTAAAAGTAATCAACAGCGAGTTGGTTAGATTTTTAAAGCTAGTGTAGTATTTTTATTGCATTAAAGTATGTGCAGTATTTAAATATCTATGCGTTTAAAGGAATTTCCAATAAGAGGTGTTATTGTAAAACTTATCAAAAATTTAAATTATTTAACATTAATAATATAATGTTTATTTTATTATACAAGAAATAGAATGGCATTAATAATGAGCAACAAAATTTAAACAAAGAATCACATCCTTTTTATAAGATGACAACTACCAAAAGAGCAGGCTATTCAAAATTACACCTCTTAATGGAATGCCCTTTAAATGTAATCTAAGTCCGTTACTTTTTAAAAATACTTTATGTGGTATTTATTTATAGATTATATATTTTGAAATTCTTATACTGTCTAATTTTTTATTTATATATTTTCTTTTGTTTTAATTGTTCAACTGCAGTCCAATTCGCAGTCTTAGAAAATACCAAAAAGAAATGGTTGTACTATATACTATATATATAGTATGCCTATGTATATATACACGTATATGAGTACACCCATGCAGTCAGAGTAAGTAAAGTCAAATAAAATTCTATTTAACTAAAAGCTAAAAAGCGCGCTAGGCGTTATCACAGAGAAACGAAAGAGAGAAAATAAAAAAATAAAAAAACGAAACGAGAAAAAGCGCAAGAATACGTGCAATGCCTCTGTCTCTCTATATAAGACTTGACGCTATTTCTTACAGTAGTTTTATTTTTTTTAACACAGCTCTTTCAATGTGAATACTTTGTGTGTGAAACTAGGTGAATACCCTGTAAATATGCCATAGAACAAATCTATGAATACAAAAGAAAGACAGGAAAACATTCGCTAATTCGACTTGAAATTAATCGAGAATGTTAAGAAGTTTCTGAAGCGTTTCTTTGGGGTTTTTGCCTCTAGATTAACATACCCATTCTGAATATATATTCCTTTAAGGTATATGCAGTATAAAGAGATTGCAACTAAAAGCAAAACCAGCATGGAATGAAAAAGGCAGCAACATTTTCGGGGTTTGCAAGAAAAGTTGCGCGCTCATGCGAATAGCCGCAAATGTAAGCGCAATACAGTTCCTACGCTCATGTGGTCTGTGTGTGAGTGGGTGTGTGTCAGTGTGTGTTAGTGTGTGTGTGATTGTGTGTTGGTGTGTGTAGGTGAATGTGTTTGTATGAAGATTGTGCGTGGGTGTGTATGGGGTATATAATCTTTTAGGTATGAGCAAGTTTTAGTGACTATAATAGTCAGAAGGAGGCGTGGCATAGCCCACAAAATACGAAGATACTATGATATATCTATTTATCTGTTCATATGCCCCTATATCTTGCAGATTAAAAAAGTAATTATCATTTATCGATAGCAATAATTGTTGAAATTATACTGAACCCGAAATACTAAAAACAGTGTCGCCTTTTCGGGCACCATCCCTACTCCATGCCTATTTAGACTCTAGTTTGTGCCATAGTTTCTGGCTCTTTTTCTTCCTACTTTGAACTAACTCTGTTTTAGTGTGTGCCAGGCACTCTCACAACCATTTTTTCCCCTTTTTTCTGTGGGCAAATGTGAAAATTTCTATGTAATTTGGCGGCGGGAGTGAAAAGTGTTTGCCGTGTAGCGGCAGGAGCTGACAGGTGGCGCCACTGTGCACGTGCCTGCACATTTCTATATATGTGTGTTAGTGTTTGTTTTGTGGCTGCCAGATGGCGCTCAAACTCACTCACACTCACACCAAAATGAGTGTATATTCATGAGTGTATGCGTATGTTTGGTCAAAAAAAAAAGAAACCCTATGAAAAAATAGAGTAATTGAATTTTCATAGTTGCAGCATAGAAAAAAATGAATGTTTTGTATGTTGTTGTAGTAGCGGTAGAAATAGTTGTTGTTGTTGTTGTTACTGTTACTACCTGCATTTAATACCATAATTTCTAAACCCTGTCTCAAGCATATGATGTCTGCATTTCAATATTTCAAAAGGCCTAAACAAACATTTCTTTGTAGTCTAGTGTAAAGCAGCTATGAAGGGTAGTGTAATTGCCATCACTTTGATATAAAATACGCTATAATTAACCAATTACACTGGCGAAATTCTAATGGCTAATGACACGCTAATTAGACGCTCATCAAAGGCTCCCAAAAATCTGGCATATTCGATGCGTAAATTTACGCTCACCCTTTGCCCCCTTACCCCTTGTCTTTTAACCTTTGCCCTTTGGCAGTAGGTGTCAATTAGCACACGCTTCAATAATTAAAAATAAGGTGCCTCGAAACAAAAAGGTAGACATTAAGAAGCCCAAAAGTGTCGAAGGTGTCTGCTGTCATAGGCAGTTTTGCCTCATTAGACCAAAGGCTAATCTCAACCACTTGCCAGTCTTCAAGTGGCTCAACTGTTGCCCAAAAGAAGACAAACACTATGTAAAACCGCAACCACGGCGACCGCTATTCTTCTGGCTTGTTGGACAACTGCAACTGCAACTGCAACTGCAACTGCAACTGCAATAGCAACAGCAACAGCAACAGCAACTGCATTTGGCCACATGGAGTACATGGGAAACATGGCCGCTATTAGGCGCATTCGTGCGCAGCAAATGCAGCCAGTCCAACGGAAGCAGCGGCACGTGACCATGACAACGATATGACTCTACACACAGACCAAACTTTGAGCAGCAACCCTATGCAGCAACCCTGATCAGTGTCTGTGGCAGTGGCAGCTGCTGTTGCTGTTTTTGTTGCTGTTGTTGCTGTTGTTGCTGTTGTTGCTGTTGTTGCTGCTGTTGCTGTTTTTGTTGCTGTTGTTGCTGTTGTTGCTGTTGTTGCTGTTGTTGCTACTGTTGCTGTTGTTGCTGTTGTTGCTGTTGTTGCTGCTGTTGCTGTTGTTGCTGTTGTTGCTGTTGTTGCTGTTGTTGTTGCTGTTGTTGCTGTTGTTGCTGTTGTTGCTGTTG